>JABASL010000252.1:0-21562 GCA_019775825.1 Neanura muscorum | reverse complement strand
GTATCCACAGTATGAAGTATTCCAACAACAATAGAATTGAGCTTCCCTCTGACACCGTGCACACCACTGCTTCTTCTTCGCTTCCTCAACAGCTCGGATTTTCTCTTGTTCACACTGTCGCTTTGTCTCGATCACACTTCGTCGTTTTTCATTTTCTAAACTGACGCGTAGTTCCCGCATTGCAATTTCTACAAGGATCAAATAAGGGGGCAAAGGTCAGACAGGAAGTAAAATTTAAATGGGACGGGTGGGTGGGGTGACTCACCATTACTGTGACAGAGATCAGCAATTTCTTTTGCATGTTTCACAACCAGAGCTTCCTTTTCCTTTTGAGCAACTTGCACATCAATCTTCCCAGCTACTGACCCTCCATCCAAAATGTCAAATGCAATTTGTTCTACTGTTGTCTTGAGGAGGTCATTGATCCCTTTGGAACATTGTTGCATATGAGTTGCGACAGAATTTGGAAGCGTGACTGTCCCAGTACGTCGTACAACTGCCTGTGCAAGTTGACCCGATTTTGAAGGAACAAGAGCTGGAAGACCGTTCACGGCACCTTTACACCACAAAATACAACAAATTAACCTAAACATTAAGCTAATATAAGCGTAAGCATGGTTTTGTATCGGCGCCATCTCTCACTCACCTTGACCGTTAAGGTTAACTGTAGCTGGAGAAGTATAAGAAGAAAGCGCTGTGGGTGTAACTGGAATGCCTGCAATGAGAGGGGTCAAAGGAGTGACCGTGATTGTTCCACCGGGTAGAGTAATTGCTCCTGAAATTGATTGGGCTGTAGTCATTTGAAGGGTCGTTGACACTGACGGCACAGGAAGTTGTGGCTCTGATTTTACTGTCAGGGTGGGACGTACCATCGATGTTTGATTTCCACCCATACGGTCGTGCCTGTAATTTGAACAACAATTAGGAAATTACTAATTGGAAATATGACAAATTCAAAATTGGAATTTTGATTTACCCAATTGGCCTGACTGGACGTACTCCAGCGTGAACGTTTTTGCTAATGTGTGGCATTCGTTGAAGTTGAGCTGCATGAATAGGTTGACCTTTCCCTCCTGTCATTTGTTGTATCTGAACTTGCATGGTGGGTGTCCCAGGTTTGGCCACAACTTTTCCCATGGTTGGTCGAATGGGTCGGTCAGCCGAAGTTGTGTTAACAGTTCTGATAACCCTGCGCACTTTATTTGTTCCATTATTTTGTGATTTAATTGATGATTCCCCATCTGAAGATCCAATTGCAGAGATTGAAATATCTTTGGAAATATTGAAACGATATCCTGGCTTTGTTTGAGCCTGACTTGAAATTTGATCCATCAAATCCTGTGCCTTGGATTGCCTCTTCAATTGAAATTCAGCCTTGATCCGAATGGGTTCACTCTCACCAATATCTTTGATCGCTTTATCCCCTTTACCACTCTTCCCACTGTCAGATTTTCCATCATTTGATGAAGCATTTGATACACGTCGAAGAGACTTTCTCACAACTTGAACCGGTTTATCAGGCACACCCTCTGATTTGACCTCTTCATCAACTGGACGCTTAACAACACGGCGAAGACCCAAAGCAGAGGCCAGGATTCCACTTGGCACTCTTTGTCGTTCGTGTTCTTCCTTCTCGGATGCTCCAGTGTCAATTTCAGTCTTTTCTCTTTTCTTAACTTCAATTTCTACTTTTTCTTTGGCCACTGAGGGTTTTTGTTCAATTTCAGGTGCAGGCTCGACTTCGGCTTCTCCCTCTGGCTCGCCTTCTGCTTCCCCTTCAGATGACGCTTCTTCAGGGTTTTCTTCCTGATTGACTTCTGCATGTCCTTCGCTGCTGTCACTACCACTCGTGCTACTGGGACTTTCGGCTGGTGTTTCTGCGACGGCTGTATTGCTAACGACGGTGGGACTTGTCTTGAGTGAAGAAATGGTCATGACAACTTTTCCAACGGGAGTAGTGACACCACTGGCAGGAGCCACTTTAGAAGGGTTCACTTGAGTGGATCCACGAACTTGTGACGGCTCTTGTGGTGTGTACTAAAATGTTTTTAATTTTTGTAATCAGAAATCAGGGAAACATGATTGGAGTTGTGGTTAGAAAACGAAATCTGAATGAGTTGACCTACTTGTGGGAGGAGGCGTTGAATTTGATCAACTCCTAATGCCCCATCCATCACAACTTTCCCTTCTACAAATGTAACTTCACCAAAGGCAACCTTCAGTTTTCCAACGTGCTGGTTCAGTTCCTTTGAAATTCATACAAAATATACAAAGTAAGAAACGTTACCGTATTTTATAAATGACGCCAAAGTATTCAAAACTTACGTCAACTGCTGCTGTAAGAGCAGCACTCCTTTTTGGTCCAGCGTTTGGTTGTTCCAGGGAGTATAAGTAGCAATCCTTGAAGTAAAAAAATTGAATTATTGATGGGTTAAGTTGTAGAAAGGTCAATGAGTAAGGATTGCTAGTTAGTCATTAGACTAACCTTGACATTGACCCAAGCCCGGTCATGTTGACCAAAAAATCTAACANAGTCATTAGACTAACCTTGACATTGACCCAAGCCCGGTCATGTTGACCAAAAAATCTAACATCCACTTGGTCATCCTTTACTTTCATTGCTTTGGCTGGCCAATATGGAAATCCCTTTAGTTTTGCCCAAACTAAAATATGAGGTCGTTTCTGCCAAAAAAAAATATATTCTCGTAGGTTTAGGTTTTAACCCAGCCTAACCTAACTTAACCTAATTTTTTTTAATCTAATTTTAGGAATAATTGTCTTACACAAGCCTCAATGAACCAATCCTCCTTTGTATGTGCATTAGTGTAACATTCTGGACAAGTTTCAATTTCAGACAATTCCTGTCTACAAACTTTTAAAAGACGCTTTGCTGCTGCGCTGTAGGGAGAAGACGCTGAAATTTGGGCAAAGGAAGAGTACATTTAGGTTGAGTATTTACACACACTTTTTTTTACATTTAAAATTGGCCTTTTGGCCCTACCAGTGTTGAAGATAATTGAATTATGGACAATCCATTGGACATCTGCAAGAAATGCTTCAGTGGAACCATACTGCCGATCCTTAATATTTGTCTCCAGTTTGGCAATATCCATGGGAACTTTGACATATTCAAAATAATCCTCAGCATCATCTTGACTGACAGGCCGTAGGAATGGATCCGCCTTTAACATGGATATAGTGGGTGGATTGCATAACTTAATGCTTGATTAATTAATTAATTACCCCTGGCATTCCTTTCATCCTTCCACAAATGTACTTGAGCATACTGCTTAGTTGATCTATGCTCAGAAGCTGCATGGCATCAGATCTGGAAAATAGAACAAAGGTAATTTATATGCCTCATTAGCTGGACAAATGGGATCAAGTGATAAGGGAAAGTGGGACGACATAACCCAACGATTCTCCCAACTCTTTCGTCTCCCTTCGCTTTCCGAACCAAACACTCGGATCAGATGGAACGATGCATAGAAAAAGTTCCAACTCATCTGCCTACTCCGAGTGGATATTGGGTACGTTGTGATATAGTCATATCACAAGCATTGGACAAACAACCCGAAATTACACGAACCAAAAGGACACTTACCGATGATTAACATTTTCAGCCTTCATCACTACCACACATTCAGGACAGATGCAAATCCCATCCTCAATCTTCGTTTCTGGAGAATCATGTTGCATACATTTCGTATGATAGGAACGTGGACAAATTCGGCAACGAATATGAACTTCCAGTTTATGACAGGCCCAACAGTATTGGTCGTGTTCTCCATCGTCATCCAAAACACCTTCCGAACAACTTTCAGCCTACACACAAGAGGTCACGGCTTGGAAATTTACTCGAAACAGATTTAGGTTTTTTACGCATGACCAGGACGTTCAAGGCTAGGTTAAAGGTCAAGTATTCAAAAGTTAACTTACCGGAGATGGTGAAGCATTTCGTACTAATTTTGGCCGAGGACCCTCGTTTGTTGTCAATGAGGCCGCTCTCTTTCGTGTCATGATATCTGACAAGTGACCATTTTGTTCTGGGCCAACTTCTGACGGGTCCAGATTTGGAGGTTTCGGATCTTCTTGCTCAGGATCGTCTTCAGCTGATTTGTCTCCTGGTTCAGCTTGGGGAATCTGCCCTACGACTGTCACGGGAATCCTTTGGGTAGCCATTTCGTCCTCAGGAATATCCTCATCCTCGTCCATTTCCTCTTCGTCTTCATCAGCATCCTCGACAGCGCCTTGTTCTACTTCCATGGTAGGCTTTGGTTGATCGGAGGTAATGACGTCGTTTGGAGCCACCAGATCAGGTGGGGCCGGATCGACGTCTTGAGGGTGAGGAGGTGTAACGTTGACAGTTGCCTTATCTGGTGATGGTTTGTCCATGATTGTAATTAGCAGGTGAGTTAACTAATGAAAATTAAGTGACAATTTAGTAATTTTGACTTGAAGCAGATTGAAAGTAATTTGGGTCTTACGTTTGTGGAATGAGAAGGACGATATACCGAAGGAGCTTTTTTTCCTGTATGCTTCAAGGGGATTGATATTTGGAGTTTTAGCCGTTGCGTTGCCTTCTTTCTTCCTCCGCTCTGGCCGAGTGAGTGAGAGCTGCTTGCTTACGCTCTTCTGTCCCAACTACTCCCTCATCAGCCAATCACGAAGGAGGATTTTGGGCGGAGTTAAGGACTTGCCCCGCCTATACCCACAGTACTTCTTGTCAACACATCACACACGCAACTCTCAGACACTTTTCGGCTCTGTTCGGCTGACAACCACTTGAACATCCATTGAAGGTAAACATAACTCACTTAGCAAAATTATGACAAGTTAATGTCCATTCATTGTTTCCGCTACAGGTCAACTCAAACGTCCCACTGGAAGGTCGCTTTGACCTGGAACCATGTCCACGTCTTCATTGCTCAGAAATATGTCATGTGTCGTCACAAGGTCATGCTTGAGGAATTTGAGCAGCAGATCACAATTTAAGAAGCTTAAAATTGTGGGTGAAGAATGTAATGGTGGACTTCGAAGAATAGTGATGAATGACATGAAGACGAGGTACTAAAAATACTAAAAGATTCTACCGTGTCATCAGCTTCTAACTTATAGTCTCTTCATTTTTTTAGCCATCACAAAATACTTTGTTGGTTAACAGGAACGCCTTGTCCCTGGAAATGATGACAGAGTTAGTAGATGCAATCAATGAAAATAAATCCAGCAAAGACCTTCGAGCAATCACAATAGAGTCTGTCAAGGGACCTGTATTTAGTTCTGGCCATAATTTAAAGGAACTGGTACAACTAATGCTTAATTAATTAATTAACGGCCCTTTAATTCCTGTGTTTAATTTCCAGACTGGAGAGAATGGAATTGAAATGCAGAAGAGAATATTCTCTAAATGTACGGAACTCATGACATCAATTCGGGTCAGTCTCTCATGAAATTAACGTGTTTGGGCTGGAAATAATCATGAAATTGAATAGGATTAATCACAATTAGGAAAATATGTAATTGAACAAATTGTTGTAGAAAGCTGAAGTGCCTGTGATTGGGGTAGTGGACGGATTGGCTGCTGCGGGTAATTAAGCTTAACGGCTCCTTCCATTCACAATTATCACTAAATTCTTTGATGGAATTTGTAATGACAAATATTAGGTTAAACCTAATATAAAATATTTCGTTGTAGCCGGATGCCAATTAATTTCATCTTGCGATTTCGCCATTGCTTCTTGGACTTCCACATTCTCTACTCCTGGGTAGGTTAAACCTAAACCTAGCTAAAGGAAAGTTAACCTCATACTTTAGTTAGTTGTTTACCTGGACACCACTAATTGATAATGCCAAATTTTTAATAATTTCAGTTAGTGCTAATTTTGGACTATTTTGCTCAACTCCTGGAGTTGGGGTGTCACGAGTAGTCAATCGGACCACTGCGGCCTTCATGGTCCTAACTGGAATCCCAATTTCAGCCGAGACGGCCCTTCAAGTCGGATTAGTTACAAAAGTCGTTACGCCCGATCTGTTGGGTAAGCTGAATTTAAAAAAAAAATAGAGACCTAAAGCCTATTAAAAATAACTGGAAATTCCTGGATTCCAGATTCCACTCTTGACGATATTTACACGCACATAAAATCCAAGAGTCGACCCATACTAAAACTAGGCAAAGAATTTTTCTACGAGCAATTGAATGATCCATACGAAGTGGCCATGAGGTAAAGCCATAATTATCTCTCTGAAATTCAATTTATTGCATTGAATACTCGAACAAAAGTAGGGCTTAGGATTTTGGGAATTAATTATTCATTAAGTGAACCCTTTAGGCTTAACTAACGTTAATTTTAACATTGAAGTCTAATCCAATTTGAAACAATGCAGGAAGGGAGAAGCAACAATGCTAAAAAACTTACAACATTCAGATTGTCAAGAAGGACTCAAGGCCTTTAAAGAAAAAAGAACAGCCAAGTGGACCCATGACCCTTGACATTTTAATTCATTACAAACATTCAACAAATGTTAAATAAAATAGCCATACTTTTCTATTTTAGGGCACTCGGAAAGTCTGGGAATGTTTGAACGTCAGAGCCAGGCGTATTTTCAGTTTCGCTTAAAGAATCAGCGACGTGTGCAGAAGGAGGAGACGAATCAGCGATCATATTCTCGCTTTCGATAATATTTTTACCTGTACCTGCGTCTGCGCATGAAGAAATAGACTCAGCCACCTGTGCAGGCGTATTTTCCTTTTCGCCTAAAGACTCAGCCATATTTTCCTTCTCGCTTAAAGACTCGCTTACGAGAGCAGGTGTAGGAGCCGCTTCAACAGTCGTCTTCTCCCTTTTGATAGTATCAGCTGCCGCTGCGCAAGAAAGCGGTGGAGCAGGAATAATCATTGTAAATTCTTTCTTCCATACATCGATGCAATCTTCGAGGGATTGGAAACAATGATTTCTAAACCAAATTCCATCAGGAGTGAGACTCAGAGATTCCTGGAACACTTTGTCATGAGGAAGAAATGAGAGAATGAATGTTCCAGGTTTTGTCCTGGACGCTGTCACAACGTAATGTGTTTTGTTTTCTTTCTTCTCACGCTCCTTCTTCAAGTACTCGGAAGCAACTTCAGGATCTTCAAAGTCGTCTTGGTTGAAGTATTTAAATTTTATGATGTCACGCGCAAGCGCAGCCTGAGGATTCACGTAACGAACAATTATTTCATCCAAATCTTCAAACGTCATTCCACCAATTTCCAGTTTGGATCCAAGTTCATAGTCACTTCGTTTCTTCTTTTCAAGAACATTGAGGTGCTGTAGGATCCCAGGAACGACGTTCCATGTCAACGATAAAATATCAAATCCCTACAACAACAAAATTCCCCATTGAATCAATACAACACAAATTATAGGTAGGTTTAGGGTTAGGCTCAGTCAGGCTAGGTTCAATTAGGTTACGTTTAGTTTAGGTTATCAAAAACCTAATTACATGAATGGGCTTTGCAAACCTTGGTTGATGGTCGGAAAATGACATCCCCTTGATCCATATCCTTCAGAATTTGTTCTGCTTCAATGAATGAAATATTTTTATAGGAAGGATGAGTCACATTCCGGCGCATAAATCCTGTAATTGGTGCACGACGAGGAATTGGTTTCTTTAACCTTTCCATTTCAGCCTCAGTGTCATAATACGCATCCTTCTCAGGCCTTAAAACCATTGAATCCACAAAAATTTAGGTTTAAATGTAGTATTTTAAGTAATTATTTTTATTTTGTCTTACATGTAATCCACATTGTGAAGGTCAGACGACTTGGCCGTACACTCCAAAAAGAACTTGGTCGTGTCAACTCTCAAAATCCTAACTTCAATAGGCATGTGCCAACTGACAAGTTTTAGGATTTGTTTGTGTGTCAACGGATCGTCTGCCAACTTGTCAAGTTTAATAATGCCAGTGATATCGTTACCAAAACGAATGTGAACGGCGTAAATCTCTCCAGGACAAGTATCCGTGTCGAAATGATGCCACAGCTAAACAGAGCATAAATCAAGTCATCTTCCAAAATATTATATTCTTCATTTCAATATTTTTTCCAGAATTTTCCAAATTCTGACCCCGTTGACCCCAACTTTTCAAAAATGAAGGGTTTTGGACTTACTTCCTCAACTACGTTAAAATCTTGAGTACAGAAGGGGCATATAACCCTCTTGTTAAAGGGATCTCTCAATGGAACTGCGTTATTAAAGTCCTCCAATGACGGTTTCCGCCATCTTGCATCTAAAAACCAGGAACAAAAATATTAAACCTAAAAATGCCCAAAGAGAAGAGTGTTCCAGCTTTTTGGACAAATATTTGTCGACAGCGAAGCTTCGAGTTTAGTTTAGTGAAAATTGGCGGTTTATTTTGTATTTTCCCTTACCATTGACGTAGGCAGTAATCAGTTTGGCTTCTCGAACTGTTTCGAAAGTTTCCTTCGTCAACATGTAAAAGAGTTCATCAGGACCGGGTACATTAAATGGCTTTCGTAATTCAAAATAAGGATTGAGCATTTCAGCGACGATGCTTTCAAACAAGAGAGTCTGATCTTCACCCCCATTGCATTTCATCCCTTCCACGTATTCCTGCAAATCCAATCTCAGCAAATTTTGTTGACAAACTGGGTCAACCATCGCTTTCTCCAGTAGCTCCACAGCCGTGTACTTTTCTGCATCATCTTCTTCTGTCAGAGTTGCACGAGCAACAGTCAAAGCAAACTCGTAATGTTGAGGATGGATTCTGGATTGGTCTCTTGGGTCCATCACTGCACTAAAAATCCACAATTAATTGAAATAATTTCAAGCTTCCTAATTCCATAGTTGAATAAAATTAAGGAAATTGGCCTTACTCTTCCGGTACATATTCCTTGATTCGCAAGAAACCTCCCGCATTTCTGTAAATAACCGGCCCAAGATTGTAGTCCAGAAGCAATTGGGCTCGGTTTTCAACGTTTCGTTTCGCATTTCGGAGTTGCTAGAACAAAAAATAGAATCCTTGGAAAATGAATGTGACCTCCACTGCTACTTTACCGGTTCCTTGTGGAAGTTGAATAATTTTTGTTGGAATTTTGTTTTTGTACCCTTAGAAATCCATTGGCCTTGTTGAAACCGAATCCAGCAATAAATTGAAGGGATTGAGAACGATGTGAGTGCTTGACTGAGTCATTAACATCAACCCCAGTTTCACAAGCACGGTTTATAAATTCAACTTCAACTGCCCGAAGCAACTCTTCCTTGGAAATGTAACTCTGAAATTAACAAGTTATTTTAAATTTAAACAGCCAAAATTTACAACATGGAATTATTAGATTGAGGCTCATGATTAAGTTAATTGTGCAACTTCACCTGATGTTTGTTAAAATTGAGACATAAAATGTCTTCGTCCTTGTTGCATAGTTGACACATTTCAAGCAATGGATCTTGAATATAGCGTCCAAGAGAAACGGCTTGACGAAAATACTCCACAGTTCCTGGAAACTCCTCCTGGAAACAAGAACGGCTTGGAGTTTAAAATTTTATATTTAAATTTTATAATGTTAAGCGAATAGTCGGTCGTTCATTGAATTCACTTACATTTGCGACTGTTGTTCTGGAGTAAACTTTAGCGGCTTCATTGTCAATTATTAGGACTGGTACAAGGTTGAAATTGATTTCATCTTGTGGAAATGAAAAGAGGAGCTCATAAATCTCAGAGCGCAGATTCAAAGCGTCTCTGGATTCTCCTCCGATAACTATAACGTGTGGCTTATTTTCCAGAATAAACTCCTTCAATTTTCTCTTATCCCCTTCCTAATTTATAATCAAAATTAATAATAATAAGAATAATAAAAGTAATAATTAGAATGTAATTCCAAAGACGGACGCACCTTCCGCTGGTTGTTGCTCTCATCCAAAATTTTGAAGTGTTTTGTGAGCATATTTGTCACAATAATACTATTTAGAACATGACCCTTATTGTCAAGCAAAACGCCCTGGACGGCCACATCCCACTCATACGCAAGTGCCAAGACACGAATTCCATACGCCGTATTCCAATCTTGATCGTCGTTGTCATTGTCATACTTGACACTAAATGGAGCATCCTAAGTGCACAAGAAATACTTGTACAGAACATAGCGAAAAATTTCTAGCAAAAATTTTCAAAAATTTCTAACAATTTGAAAATTTTTCTAGGGAATTTTCTGTGAAAATGAGTAAGTTTACCCTAAGGAGAGAATAAACCCTATCCGAGCATCGCTGTGAAATAATGTCAGACGCCTTCTTCAAAAGATGAAAACGAACCTCCTTTCGGAATTCTGGATAAAGGAAATTCTCAAAGGCAAATTCCACAATAGTGCCACGAAATTCGTCCCATTCCTCCCTGAAAGGTAATTCTTCATCCTCAGCCTCCTGCGAATGAAATTGGTTAGATTTAGAGTTGCCGAGTTTTGGCGTGTGATTAAGTAAAAACAATTGAAAAACTAACGGCCTTGAAATATTGCTTCGCTTCATCAATTAGGCTAATCCCTGTTCCAGCTCTGTCAGGAATAAAATCTCCAATTCTCATCTTAACTAAACCGCTCTTTTCTCCTTGTGTCAACTCCATAAAGTCAACTGGATCCATCTCTGAAACTGGCTTGTTTTTCAAAAACTTCATCCTAAGCCAACAATTCAAGTATTCCTACTTGTCACAATTCATATTTCCGTTAACGTCAACGGAAAGTTCCAAGTTTCACTTACGAAAAGAGTGGATGATTTTCATCAATTTCAACGAGTCCTCTTCTTGTTGGAGCCACGCAAATCCTGCCTTTGGTTAAAAACATCTTCCGAACAATTTTCCTTACTACGAAAATCTCGTGAAATATTGGTTGCGAGCATGTGCTTAGCAGCAGCCATTACGACACACTTATCCTTGAGGCGACTGGAACAAAACATAAAAATGATTTAGTGAAATCAAAGCGAAACTCCCAGAGTTTAGGGTTTAAGGTTTGAGCTGCAGCTGCAGAAAAAGTTGGAAGGAAAGGAGTTGGAACTGGAGGAGAAGGAGCTGCAGAAAAAGCTGGACGGAAAGGAGTTGGAGCTGGAAAAGGCGCTGGAGCTGGAAAAGGCGCTGGAGCTGGAAAAGGCGCTGGAGCTGGAAAAAACGCTAAAGGAAAATGAGCTGAAGAAAAAGGTAGATGAAAATGAACTGGAATCTCAGCACAACGAAATTTGACTTACGGTGTGGAGAATACTGTAAGAACTTCGTCCAAACTCAATTCCGTTTGATGTGTATAATTAGTAGGAAATTGTACATGGAAGTTTTCACCAAATTCGTCAGCAGTAAGGCCAATCAGCGGCAGCATTCTTCCAATCCCACTTCCCTTGCAAATTCTATAAGCTCCACCGCTGCTTCTAGCACGCCCCTAGCTGGAAGGAAAGAAGTTGGAACTGGAGGAGAAGGAGCTGGAGCTGGAAAAAACGCTAAAGGGAAACGAGCTGAAGAAAAAGGAACATGAAAATGAACTGGAAACGCAGCACAACGAAATTTCACTTACGGTGTGGAGCATGCTGTAAGAACTTGGTCCAAACTCATTTCCGGTTGATGTGTGAAATTTGTAAGAAATTGATCGTGGAAGTTTTCACCAAATTCGTCAGCAGTAAGGCCTATCAACGGCAGCATTCTTCCAATACCGTTTTCCTTGCAAATCCTATAAAGTCCACCGCTGCTTCTAGCACGCCCCGTAAAACTGTTTTGATCCACTTCAAAGTCGTCCACAGTTAGCCCTTCCATTTCAAAACATTCAATTTCTCTTCTCCATTCATCCATTAGTGCTTTCATTTTGGGAATATCGTCAGCGTAGTACATGACAAACAATGATTGCATATCTTCCAACTCAACAAAAGACTCCGTGCAACGAATCGTATCCAAATCTTTGTCCGTGATCTTACGCACGTCATTCCTATCAACATATTCTTCCCCAAGAGTTTCCTGATACGCCTTCATGTTTGCAAACAACTGGACTACAAACAAGGATTGCATGTCTTCCAACTCAACAAAAGATTCCGTGCAACGAATCCCTTCCAAATCTTCGTCCGTGATCTTACGCACGTCATTCCTATCAACATATTCTTCCCCAAGAGTTTCCTGATACGCCTTCATGTTTACAAATAACTGGACGAGGCGCTGCTGTTTGGCATGCATTCGACAGTATTCTTCATCCAGGCTGTAAATCTTCCACAGGTCGTAGAGGCTAAATTCAGGTTTAGTCAAATCCCTTTGGTAGAAATAAATATAAGGAACTTCCAACTTTTGGGCTCGAATTAATTTGATAATTTTCTTGATTTTGGACACATATGTCGCCGGAGAGGACGTAGTGGACTTGGGGGGAGGAGCTTGCGACTTGAGTGTGTTTTGCGTTCCACTAGGCTGAGATTCAGGCAAATCATCGTCCCAGTCCTCATTGTCATCTGCCGCCGGGGGTGGTGGTGGTGGCAGTTCATCCATGTCCTCAACATTTTCTTTGGGTTGATCCTTGTGCCGACTAGCGAAAGCTTGTTGATAGATCCAAACAGCTTCCCGATTTCCTTCGGAGCCAAGGGGTGACACTGGAAAACGGCGAATTTGGAAGCGTTCGGGAAGGTCCGTGCTGAATATTTTTTGTGCTTCATCAGTGATACCTGCCTTTTCCAAAAGAGCAGGCTCAAAGACGTTGGCAGCATTCACAGCTTTAGCTTTCCTGAAAAATGAAACCGGGTTACGGGTTAGTGAAACAAATACCGTGCATTGTGAAGTTCTTACGGTTGGCGGTCCCTTGTAACACGACTTTCAGCTTCACTTTCGTCATGTTCGCTGTCATCATCGTGTTCACTGTCTTCATCACCTGAAGTAGAAGGTATGTCATCATAGTTAAAGTCAGCTCCAAAGATTTCACGAGCTTCCTTCACATTTTCATCACAGAACTCGGGCATAGCTCGTATTCGACGACTAACAGGCTCGTCATTGTCGTCTACAATAAAATCATCGTCACTGTCAGAGTCAGATTTCTCCGGTTCATCATCAGAGGCCATCACAGATTCAGGTCGTCTGGGCTTTGCCTTCTGGGACAAACAATTTAAATTTGACAAAAACGATACGAATGTAAGCATTTCGTTACACTTGTTACAAGTCTTATACCTGATTCCTAGGATCAGCTTCACTGCCTTCCGAATCCGAGTCCTCCATCCGTCTCAACCTTTTGAATCTCCGCTTTAAATACATAATATGGTTAACATTTAAATGAGTTCAAACTTAAATAAGTTAAGGAGAGCGGCTTACCTTCTTAAGCTTTACGCCAAGGTTCTCTTCAAGCAAATCGTAGTCATCGTCTTCCAGTCTATCGTCTTCCTCATCTTCGTCTTCTTCCACTACTCTCTTATTTCGTCCCTTCTTAGCCCTGGAACGATTGCCGGATGGCATCACAGTTTGTGATTCCGCTTCTGGACTAACGTCGTCAGTTTGTTCCTCTTGTTGTGGTTCATCAATGATTAGTGAGTTATCCTCTTCGTCAACAGTTTCCACGTCTATAATACCTGCCTCTTCCTCTTGGTCAACGGTTTCGACATCTATAATATCGTCCTCTTCTGTAGTGCCAGTGTCCAGTGGTTCGTCATCACAGTTGATCCTATTTCGGTATGGTATTTCGTCTCGTCTGACTTGCTCTGCCTGTTCGTCCGACATCTTGGCCGTCAATTCCTTTTAATACTTTAGAGGCTATAGACTGCTAGACGGGCCAGGCTCGTCTCTGAATGAATGGGAGAATGGGACCAAGGAGTTAAGAACCGATAATTCTGATTTAAGACACTTTTTAGCCGCAGAATTTCCGATTCGGAGAGAATGGAATGTGTTGCTACACCACCAAACAAGTGTTGAGGCGATAACCTTAGGTCGCTATTAATTGGCGCCCCATCCCACGACACCGGCCGTTTGGCTCCTCGGTCATTCAAAAATACCCAGTTGCTCCCTAATCCCCCACCCCCCTCTCTAAAAAGTCACAAAGACCGATCGTCATTAGAACTAGAACACTATCAGGTATATCGTACAAGGCAGTTCGGCATGAAATAAAGGAAGTAGAGTTCAGAAAGGTTGCGATGTTGTACTATTGTCCTGAAAAGTATTTGTACAAGTTTTATGTCGTGCAAACCGAAGCTATTGTTCTTAAGAGTGCTCTGTAAATTTTACTCGTTTAGAGGATTTTGGACACGGGATATTTTCATTTGAAAGACGTCTCCTATAATCATACTAGCTCAAATAAGCCCGTCCTAGGACGGGGCTAGATAATACTGCCTTAAATATTCCGTTCTTGTTCGTCACTGATTGAGATTTTTAAGTTTGAGATTTTTCTAAACCTTTCAGACTTTTTTACTCAGAAATTTTTTTAAAACTGAGATTTTTTTACGACTTGTGAAGTCGTACACTTATTGTTATGGTGCGACATTTGTATTTTTTTTAGAATTGATTCTTTTTTGATTTCTTCCGTGATAACTAGGAAATGTCAATTTCAAGCTAACCCGTCAAAGAGGTCAAGTCATTCTTTCATCTAAAGCCTACGTCTTACCTCTCGATAAATAGTCTAATAAGATACCCTACTAATAAACGAGAAACGGTCACAGGTCAAACTGTCGAACGAGAAAATAATTCCTCTCACTGAGAAACATTTACGGTGGTTGCTTTGTGATTTAGGCGACGTGCAGCTTTCCACAGTGAAAAATTTTAAACTGAACATGCAAAATCTGAGGTTTGACCTGTAACCTCTCAGAAGGATCAAAAGCAAAACAATTAAAGAGGACAATACTCAACACAACGCGGATTGTAGAGGCGTTTTTATTATTTGCAAGGGGTCAAACCTTGTTGAGTGAAAAATTGAAAATCTAAATTCTAAATCCAATTTTCCCCACAATTTGAGCTTTTACAGCTTCGAACGAAGATCTACACAAATTTTAAGGCAATTTTCTGTAATTTATTTTATTACAATTATACGAGTTTCAAAACTTTTATGCAATTTATCAAAAATATAAAAATTGTGAGCACTATAATAAAAAAAAACAGGAACTCTACGCGCTGGTCTTATTTGTCATCTTTTAGAAGTTTAGAAGTCAAAATGATTTTGTTTGAGGTGATGAGGGGCCACACGGGCGTCTTTGAGGCACTGAGGGGACACACGGCCGGTGATTAGGGGCCAATTCATAGCGGCCAGAAACCTGAGAATTCTAAATTGTTTCGTTTTTAATTTCATTTTTCACCTCATTCAAAAAATTAATTGGAAATAGAAAATTCAAATTCGGATCGATTTAAATTAATTAAGAGTAAATTTTTTTTTTTATAATATATTTTAGGATTGGAGCGGTACGGGTTGCATATAATTCGCTGGGACGCTAAACTCTTTGACTCATTTTGGAATTTCTCTTTTTTTACGGGGGAATTCAAAGGTTTTTTTTACATTATTTTTTGTTGACTTTTTGCAATGAGAGACGAGAGATCATAATATAATTCGAGCATCATCATTCATCGAAGAAGTGAAAGTGATGAATGTCAATTAACTGAAGTCAATTAAGACAAGAATGAATTAAAGGGTGAGAATGTTCAATGGCTGTAAGTTCGAGCAGGAATGGATTGAGCTGGAGCGATGACATTGGGCTACTGCCACTCTTCGTTACCCTCGTCCTTCCACTTGTCCTTGGACTCATCGTCATCCTCAAGTGTGTTTACAATCACTGCTGCCTACGAAAAACTACTGCCAAGTATGTCCTTCTAATACAAACACACTCTTAACATACCCGTCTAACTGCCCATCTTTCTCTTTGAGATCATACACTGTCAAACCTACACTCACGTCCTGTAAGGACACGGGACATCAACGGACACGGTCTAATTCTACTGTGGCTCATCCTAACGAACCCACATCAAGTACAATTCTAACTGTCCCAAGGCCTAATTCAAACTCCAGTGTTAGTGCAGTTCCAAACAGAGGAATCGCTGCGGATGTTGAAAACCGGTCTATGCTTCCCAGGCGAGGTTCAAGCGGGCAGTGGAGGAGTCTTGTAGCCGAAAACCAACAAAATAGTACAAACGTGAGTTTGCCAGCTACAAAGACTCCGCATTGTACAAAAGTCACACTGAATTGAACATACTTTGACCTGTGTAGGATAACCAAGTCAATTTTTCGGGTGATTCTCAAGACTCGCGTGGAGGGTACACACGGCTTAGCGTTCGTGAACCACTTTCAAACGTTAGAAATCAAGCAGCGCCACGACGGAACGTAGATCCTCATTATGCTACCGTCTCTGACGATTCAGGTTAGAACGGATTTGAATGTAATTTTAATTGTTTTTCCATAGTAAGGTACCGCTACAGCTACACCACAACCGAGTAAAGTATTACAGAATTGGCTTTACTCGAACACTGAAGCTGTGATTAAGTTAGGTTATTTGGTTTAGGTTAGTACTAACACTTTGTGATCTCTTTAGAGGAAATGTATGCTGCCATAGAAAATGGGGATGGAAAATACAATGTGTATCAGAAAATTCAGCGAAAAGGTGGGACTGGAACCGCTCACGACCAAGCAGATGAGTCTGAAGACGAAGATGAAGACGAGGAGGACCAATTCTATGAAAAAGTAAAATCCAAAGCACCATCTACGCACTCAGTTCCATCACAACTTCCAGCTCATTCAAATCCAAGTGTACTCAAACATGGATACGAGAAAATTAAACCAAAGTGTCCCATCACTGATACCGGAAATTCAGACGTACTTTCGACTCCACAAGGGATCGCAGGTGCGTGTGGATTAAAACTTGTAAAAGTTGGAACTTCATCCCTGGAATCAGATGAAGATGGAAGTTTATACGAACGAGTCAAATATAGTCCGTATGAACGAGTTAAGGAATCACAGGATCAATTGGAAAAAGTTGAAGATTTCTATGAAGATATTAATTCCAGCAGAGTAAGCAAATCAAATGAAAGGACACCAAATTTAAATGAAACGGCATCAAGGTCAGACAAGAGTGAGTCAGTCAGTGATTCGTGTGGTGCTGGAGGTCAATGGGCTTCGGCGACTATTATACTTGTTCCTCCCCCGGATATTCAAAATCTCTATGCTCGTGTGGATGTAACAAAGAAGAAAAGAAATACAATTATTTCAATTGTTCCCTAAAAACTTCCAAATCAGTATTCAAAACTTACAATAATTTCTATAATTCCACGCCTACAACAATACGTAAGTTAAGTTAACTTACAANAATTGTTCCCTAAAAACTTCCAAATCAGTATTCAAAACTTACAATAATTTCTATAATTCCACGCCTACAACAATACGTAAGTTAAGTTAACTTAGTTAACTCTCAGTACGCTAATCTCGTCAAATTAAGCTAAGTTAACGCATACCAAATTGGTATGTAAACTTGATTCCTTTTTTTTATATACTGGTAATCCTGGTACTATTACGGACTAAAATGGAGACTATGTTTTGGTTTAGGTTTAGAATAATTCCAACTCCAGGAGAATAAGACAAGGGGGTTTGTTGTAGTTGATTTTTTAAAATATTTTTTAATGGTGGATTAATGAGAGTTACTAATTTAATTGATAATAAGTAAATTGAGACAGGTTGGAACTTACCTCATTTACACTTCATTCACGCTGGTTTGGGGTGATCAAGATTTGGTTTAGAATAAAATTTGACAAGTCATTCGACTCTTTTTGAGACGCTCCTCTCTTGGTTTGGTTTGATGACACTTAAGAGCGTGGGGCTGCCCCTGGTTGGGAGGGGCTCGACGAACTTTGTCCAGTTTTTGCTACGTAGTGCTTCAGAGTCTGAACATAGTCGGCACATGAAGAAAACGTCAGAATTCTGCTCATGAACGCTTTTAGAAATAATCGACAAGATTTGTGACGAGTAGAATTTGGTTCATTGTAGGTAGCATTTTTAAGAAACTTGTCCGCAAGGTAATGAAGCCAAAATGTATTTGTACGAGGGTGGAATTCACTCCAGTTGTTACTGAAAAGCGTTAAGAAATAATTATTCTCAAGAGTAATTAAAGTCAATGTTATTTAATATTAAGAATAAGAGTTTACTTGTTAATTTGACGCATTTTTCGATAAATTTCAAATTGATAGTCAGTCGTTCCCTCAAATTGAGCTTCATCATCCTTAAGATCATCGAAAATTGAATTTCCGTTTTCATCAGTGCAGCGTGCCATGGTGAAATCGATGATACTTGTCTTAAGGCCGGCCGATGGAACTTGGTACAGAATGCCATCAATACGGTAATCAATTGTTTTGGCATCAGTCTTGCGCACGAGGATATTTCCCCAATGGAGGTCACGATGCTCAAAATCAAGCTCCAATTCTGCTACTGCTAATGTAAACGCCACCTGACAAAATAATCAAACGAAATATTAATATTTTACATTTAAAATTCCTCCCTCATGGGATGTTCAGCTGAAAAACCTACCTGTTGCAAAACCATGAATGACTGCTCAGAATTTTGGAATTTGAATGTTTCAATGTCACATCCGCAATGCTCGTACTCAAAAATAATGTAAAGTTGCCGTTCGCTAAAATTCGGTTTGTCATTATCGGATTCTATAAAAACAAATTTTAGAAAATGTTTCTAGTTAGGTTAGGATAGGTTTAGGGCTGAGCTGAGTTGAAAAATTAAAAGTTCTTACGATTTTCGGCATGCCATTTATCCCAAGCTCGAACAAGCGCTCGAGGGTAAGTTCCACAAAGAATACGAGCACAATGCAATTGGCAAAATCCTGGACACTGATTCCTCCCATTGTGAAAGCTCAGCGTATTGAGTCTCTGGGACACACGAATCTCTGTTTCAATTTGCTCAAATCGTTTTTGAATTTCACCGTTGACCTTGAGCGTCCCTTCAATTGGAACCAATTTGTAGACGCTTCGAGTTTGAGTGTCATAGAAGCGTCCAGAATAAACTTCCCCAAAGACTCCTTCATTCACTTTGTAAATGTCACGAAGGGAATTGAAAACAATGTCAATTGGAATTGGCGTAATTTGATTGCAGGCTCGTAAGACGTGGTAACGTGCTGTAAAATTTCCTCTGAGTGAATAATCAAGTGGACACGAGTATTGGGTCAAATAGGGTGCAACTGGTGGGTGAGTACTGTCCAGTGGGCTGAGGGGAAAGCTTTTTCGTATTTCCGTGCTCCCACGGTCACCCAATCCTAAATCCCCATTTTTACGCTGAAGAGTCATGAGATTCTGCAAATTGTAAAAAGCAAAAGGATTTCCTTGGCCCCATGAAGTTAATTGTTGAAGTGGATCATAATTGTAGGAAATCAAAGTAGGATTTCTCGGCTAAAAACAAATAAAGAAAACGCAAGGAATCGTAAATTATTTCACGCNAAAAAAAAAGAAAGAAAACGCAAGGAATCGTAAATTATTTCACGCTTTCTAAGCTTTAATTTCATATTGAAAACCTGAAGTGGCTGTTGAGCGTCAGTTGGAGGACAAGTGACGGAACGAGGCGTGTCACGCTGAGGATGTGAAGAATCGGTGGGAGCCATGACAGGACAACTTGCTGTGACCATTGGAACTTCAGTATTGCTGTTGGAAAATCCAGAATCTGTGGGACTGGAGCACTCCTGAGCACTGGAAGGTACCCCAGTGGTTCCAATAGTTGCAGGGGTTGAACTTTGACCCTAAAGGGAACCCAAATTTTATATTTGTTTAAGTTAGTAAAAAAAAATGTCACATTGAATTTGTGTTTTGACTTACTTGATTTAGTTCAGTTCCAGTGGGGCGTGACAAAGTTTGAGGAGTACTGGGTGCTTTAGGATCAGTACATGGACTCCCATTGGTCGTTGCTACAGCGTCCTAGAAACGTAATTGGTTATTTTAGTTTCGATATCATTGAGCTACAACTTTGATTTACTTTTACGTTTATATGAGATTTTTACGTTTAAATTTTGTGCGTCTTGAGTCGATCCTGGGCCCGTTGGCGTTGTAAAATGGTTATGGAAGTCGTGGGGAATAGTTTGACCTTGACCTTCGCCTCCTGCTAGTTGATTTCCAGGAGTGGGTTGTGGAAAGGCTGAAACCCAGCCCATGAAACGGCTTGATGCATCACAGCGAGAGAACGGTGTGCTATAAATACTGTAACCAGCTTGGGGATGTTGGGTTGACATTTGTCTCCTTCAAAGAATTTCTTAACTGAAGGTCAAGTGGATCCTGAATAAATACCGTCTTGTTCCCACCACTCTCAATTTTGAACTGAGCACGACGACAAAATGTCGTTTTCCGTCCAAACACTCCTACTGCGTTTCTCAGTTGACGTTTTAGAAACATTTTCAACAGTAGTTATGGCAACAGTAAATTCAAAATTTTAGCATAACGAAAGTCATTTAAAAATTAAAAATGAAAGAATTCAAATCACACTTCCTGTGTTATTGAAAAATTAGAAAAAATGGTGTGAGATAATAAAGTTAATGAAATGAAAGTAATTTAAACGTGACACCCGAATTGCTTGTCCCACGTTTCATATTGTTTCAAATCTGATGAAGCAACACTTGCTTTCACGTGTTTCAGGGCAAGCTCAAAATCTTGAAATTGAATTGGTCTAACTTTGTCCAGTTGGATGGTTTGTATGTCCTGTCCAATGTCACGAATGGGTCCATAAGCAGCTTCCTTGCAGAGTGAAGCCATGTCAGCACCCGAGTACCCTGATGTCACACACGCAACTTTCTCATAGTCCTCTTCCGTGAATGACGTATTTTGGTCAGCCAACAAGTTGCGGATCAATTGCTTTCGCCCCTTAAATTATTTTACAAGGATAAATCACAAGGCCATTCGTTCAAATAAAGCATTAAAATAAAAGGGAAATTAAAGTTTCAAATTGGTATTATTACATTGGCTTCTGGTAGTGGAATGTAGATTCGTTTTACTAGGCGTCGACGTGCAGCCTCATCAAGTTCTTGAGGACGATTTGTAACTCCAATGACTAATAATTTATCATCAGATTTAGTTGCACATCCATCCTACGACACAAACAAATAAGTCCACAATTAGCCTCAATTCGTAGTTAAAGGGCTAATTAAGTTTAGCCCTAATTGCATGGGTATGCAGAATTTAGAATGTTATTAACTAACGTACGAATTGAATAAGAAATTCAGTCTTGAGTCTTCGTGAAGTTTCGTGCTCTGAATCACTTCGTTGTGTCAAAATGGAGTCAATTTCATCAATGAAAACAACTGAAGGTTGTTTGACACGTGCCACTTGGAATAATGCTCTGACCATTTTCTCTCCATCCCCACACCACTTGGACATGAGAGATGACGCACTGATGTTGAAGAATGTAGACGAAGACTTGGTAGCAATTAGACGGCCAAACATGGTTTTCCCTGTCCCAGGTGGACCAAATCTGTTAATTAATAAAATATTACAAGAATTTACTCGTTTAATTCCTACTCACGCCGGCACGCATTTCAGTTAATTTGTTTCGTAGAATTTTGAATAGTTAAAACACTTACAAGAGAATTCCTTTTGGCGGTCCTCGTAAACCAGTGAATAAATCAGGGC
>JABASL010000251.1:10995-21592 GCA_019775825.1 Neanura muscorum | reverse complement strand
AGTTACAGTAAAACTTGTTTGACGAGTACCAATTTTGGAACTTTTTCTTACTAACTTTACTAACTTTCTGTCCAGTGAAGAGAAAATCTATTGACAGGAGTCTAGAAGACGTTGGGCTGCCTTTTTGCAGAAATTTTGGGTGGGTAAAGAATTGTTCATGTTTGATAAAAACGAAATGGATGAGAAAGTGAAAGTAAATAAAGATTTGAAATGAATGGCACGGTAGATAAACCTGAGGCTTTGGAGGTAGTGAAGCAGAAAGTGCTTACAGAATTCTCCTTCCGCTCCTAGCTTTGGAATTGTAAAAGTGAAAGTGGTTTTGAAGTGAAATTTGTTTTGATCGGAATGTTCGAAGATGAATGTGTGTGTGTTCTCATGTTACATTTTGGAAAGCACTTCGAGAAAAGAATGATTGAATAGAAGCCATTGGAGTTTTTGGAGTTCCCTATATGCTAATGAGCTCACTTCATGAATAAAAGTGAAAGGGGACCTCTTCAAAAAAAAATTGCACAACTTGGAAGGATAAAAAGTTGCTAGTAGATTCTTAGATTTTCTCTACTTTCTTTCCCATCCACGGGGGGACAATAAGGCTGGGACGAGGATACCATTACATCAAATTCTAAATTCATAGCACCCAAAAGAAACACAAAAGATAAACTTCAGCGGAAGCTGGCTTCATCATCCGCAAAAGTTTTGCTCTGTGCCACAAAATAAGAGGGAAAAGGAAAACCTAAGTGAAAGTAAGTAGCAGTACAAGAGAGAAAATCAACTTTTACGTTTCGTTCTTTTCCTAACTTTCAATTTTCCATCTTCTTCTATCAAATTTGCATAGTTTACCATCAGAATTCAGTTTCACGACTGGCTTTTATGTCTCAATTTCTGAGTGGCCTTATTCAACCATCAACTTTCCATTTACTATGAAGTACTGTTATTTGCAAAAGCAAAATTTACAAAATCTGCAACATAATGATGAAAAATAGTTGGT
Organism: Neanura muscorum; assembly: GCA_019775825.1. Lineage (NCBI taxonomy): Eukaryota > Metazoa > Arthropoda > Collembola > Poduromorpha > Neanuridae > Neanura > Neanura muscorum. The sequence continues at coordinate 20,607 of JABASL010000251.1, read as the reverse complement.
GTTAGCTATTTGCTGATAACTTGCTTCCAAAACTGCCCAGTTTCTATTTTTAAAATGACAAATGTAAGTTTTAAAAGTAAAATTATGTTGAATGAAATCTTTTTATAAAACGTTTTAGAATGATAGATCCCTTGATATTTTTTTGCGGACACACGGACGGACATTTTAGACAATTTCGTAAAGTATCTTTGGTGTTGAATAATCACCCAGGAATAACATTAAGAGTCAGAACGGGTAAGATTAGGGCCAAATCCCATGCTTTCCTTTAACTTTCTCCTTCCAACTTTCCTCTTTTTCTCATTTCTCATGTCTCCCAGCACTTCCAGCATAAACATAGTCTACACTGGAAGCCATAAAGCTAAATCATTTTCCTTACCTGGTCGCATCGCTTGGCCTGGGGCTCCTTTTGCCCCCCAATGCCCCCAAACCACAAATGTCACGAAACAGGAAAGACGCAGGGCCCAGAGCATCCTACAAACAACAAATAATTTCAAACACCTAAGTTGAGTAAAGATCAGTAGAGAAGAAAATTCTCATTTTCAGGTCATCTTCCAGAAATTACCTCCAACCGCAACCTACTCAAAGTGCCCAAACTAATGAGAATCTATGGTCCATTTCCAGACTCTAGGCACCGCAATCACGTTCTTTTATTTACAAAAGGACCCTAGTGAACACTTAGTTCACCATTTAACTCACCACATACGACTATCCTACCTTTAGAATTTTCAGAGTAGAAACGCACTTAGAATTACAAATGACCTCACTTTGTGGCCATTGTTGGCGAGAAGTTTTGAGAAAAAGGCATTATGTGTCTAGGCAAACATGCTGGACAGTATACAAACACAGAATCGAATTTATGGATTCTGTAGTCAAATCAATGGTAAAAAGGGAATCAAATCAGAATTAATATTCCCTTCACCAAAAACTTTGGTCCAAAATACGCAAGTTTAAAGAATTTGAAAATAAACGCTGTGCGGGTTAACCACACGTCAACCAAGTTTTTCTAGAGAATTCTGTTTAGGATCCATCTTCTGAAATTCCAGGAATTCAGAACGCTATAGTTTTAGCCCGAACCAGGGCTTATTTAGGCACAGAATTGACAATCGTAGGGAAAATTTTAGACTAAATGTGGGGACCGCAATTAGGCCAAACCCCGGAAAACTCTCCTGAAGTTGAGAATTCAATTTTGAGGACTCAAATCCCGCCTTGATTGACATGCAAATTAAAACTTTTAGTCCAATTCAACTTTTATCCATTTCATTAGTTTCTCTCACAAAACCTAAAGTGTTTCTGCGGATAAAGAATTTCCTAAAGAACGGCTAAAAATTCAAGATGTAACTTTTGATTAGCAAGTTTTTCAGATGAAACTAATTAGTGGAGTAGAAAAGACTTTTGAGTGGGTTGGAACTAAAAAACGGGGGCGAGGAACAGAAATTCTGGCTGTAGGCGAGCCGAATTCTGAGCGAAAGACGATTTTAAAAACATGATCTATTCAAGTCGTATTCACGTACAGTATGGTCCAATATTTGTGATTGTTATTTTCTTTATGTGAAATTTGACCAAGAAAACCACCACCCTCTTTGTATTTTCTTTCCAATGCTCATAATCCACCGCTTGCGTTTTTCCTGTTCTCTACTTACGTACGGACCACCGTAAATAATTTGGAAAGAATTTTGAAAATGTCGGAGGAAAATGGAATGTTGGATGTTTTACTTTTCCCGGAGGAGAAAGAAAGGGTTGAATAATTCGTGGGTCCCTTTATTCAGAACTTGGGATTTTAGGTTAAACCTAAACTTAAATAAACCGGACAACCATAAAATAAAGTCAGTGCTCTTTGATGCGGAGGGACTGAACATTACGGCTCCATAGTGAAAAAGAAGAAAAGAGAAAGTCAAAATGTGTCTTGAATTCTAATCCTATCATTACTACGGTTCCAGTCCTACCAATTTTCTCATCAAAATACTAATAAGGAGCACCAAATAATTACCTAGAGTGAGAACAAATTAACATAACTTTCCTGTGTCGAATTTAAATTAAGGAGCTAAGTCCAATTTTTACTTTCCCTTCTAGCATTATACGGCTTATGGAGAAGTAATATTTGCTCTAGAATCCATGGGCTTATTGCTTCATTTTATTTTCATTTTCACTATTTTCAATCCTTCAAGGATATAAAACAGATTTATTTAAGTTAGTTCGTTTTACATTCAAAAGTCAAGGTTTTAGCTGGCAGGCTTTAGCTGGCAGGCTTTAGCCGGCAAGCTTTAGCTTACTGGTGAAAGACTTTCCTTTTGTAAGAAACGCTTTTACCTGAATGGCGCCCAGGAGTTTAACAGAAGTGAAAGTTGAGCCAGAGAAACTGAAATTTTGAGTAAACAGAAGAATCGTAGACTGAATAAAGTCTAGGCTAGGTTACCCAGTCTAAAAATAGTTATTTTGAAGGATTACTTCATGTTTACAGTAAAACGGTAAATCCTGTTGTAATTTTTAATAAATTGTTAATGATTGTTCTAAAAAAATATTTGCTGACGGTTTTTTTATTACTAAATGCATGAAGCGAGAAACGTTTGTGCCGCGGGTAAGTAGTACTATAGGCTGACAATTGTGTTTTGGATAGGCATATGCCACCACTTGTTGTCCCAGATTTGTGGAGGGTGAAAGCGGAGAAAGTCTGCGTGTCTAAGTGAGATGGACACGGCTGAATGCCATGAAAGTTGGTAGAACTTAAATGTTGGCGCCAGGCGGGGATGCGGATGGATTAAGTGACACTGGAAGAAGCTCTTGGCATTCCCTCCCTCCTCATCATAAAATCATCCTAAAGGAAACGCCGTTTTAATTAAAAGGAAAGCCATGTCCCTCTAACCACTAATTACTTTCTCATCAAACTTTCACCCCCGCATACGTAACATAACGTTTCCATCAAAAACTTAATTACAAATTAGTCTCAGTTTTTCAAATTTTTAAAAAGTTTTTTATGTTTCATGCTCTAATGTTTTTATCTCTTGAAGTAATTGACTTTATAACCAAATTTCCTATTTTTTGTTGTAGTTATTCAAGAGAAAGCAATTTTATTTCCCGAAGCTCGGGGCACTAGATGAACCCGCACTGTAGCAAATGGGTCCTGTGTTACAGGATGCGGGTGTATTTCGCAATTTTTCCCGCCTTTTCTCAGAATTTGTGTGTGTTCAAATAATCCATTTTCTGGGTAACCAGCTAAAATATAGCACGATCTGAGACAATTTGACAATTGGCCAGCCATCAACAGCGCATCCTGGGGCTCTGATGTGAATATTTCGTTTTTTTGTGTTCACAAAATGGAGCCCAAAAACCTATCAGTACAGCTTTGCTGAGCCCGACCCAGGTTTGATTACACCGCGTTCTTGACGCAACAACGAATGACTCCGTCGTTGTTTCCGACAGCCTAAACCGTGCCGCATTGTTGTTCAGGTGTGCACATTTTTCTCACAAAAAAAAAAGTGTGCAACTTTGAACCTAATTCTCGTTCCCCCTGCACAACTTCCTTTTCGCCCACACATCGTGAATTGTTGCACCTCTATACAGTATAAATTCCTTGATTTCCTATTCCTCGAGGAATTGTGCACCACTTAACCCATTTTAGCCTTCGCATTGTCACATTGACCTTGCATACCAATTTTGGTCACCCTGTGACATGTACTTTGACCGCTAGCGTGTCCCAGACAGACAGACAGACGGATTTGACTATCCCATAAGCACGACTGGGTCGGGCTAAAAAGTGGTGCATTTAATCCTGTTTCAACTGTTTCAGAAATCCGGAGTCTGGAGAGTGAAAGTGCTCTGAAACCCCTGGACCACAAGGGATTTCAACTAATTCCAAACCTTACCTAATTCAAAAATTATGCAAAAAAAAATTGATTCAAATTGGCAATCAACAATTTTAACATAATAAAACGTAAAATTTAAAGCATATTTCCGATTTTTATTTTTATTCAAGCCTATTTTTAGAAACAAAAAACCAGGGTACAGTAATCAAGTGATCAAGTATCACCGTTTCAAATTTCTAATTTTGTCTAATTTTGAATTCAGAAAAATAAATCTGAAACCAGGAGTTCGAATTTCATTAGATTCGCATGGAGGCCTTTTTGGTTAGTTTAATCACGAGAGAATTCAAATACAATTCAATACGTGATATCCGGTTTCCAACGTTATGTCGTCCCTGGAGCGTAAAATTTTTATTGCCGTAACGTATGACCTTGGGGTTTGAAATTCCTGGAACAATCTTCGAAGCCTGTGCTGTTCTCAAGAAGAGCTGCCATTCTGGCAGCGTCTCAAAACTTCGTTTCCAGTTCCTATTTCTTATTTTTCCTGGATAAATGGATAAACGCGTTTGGAAGGGTTTGGGAGCCTTTGGCTTAAAAAATGGAAGCGAGCTTGGGTTTGATTATGCTTTCCACACTATCTAGCCTCTACCCTCAGATTTTTCTTTCATTTTTCTTCTTCCAGTATCTGAATGTGAAGGAAGTAAGTGTAATTTGTCCTTCGTTTATCATTGATTCTCTGACATTTATGGTAGTGAGAATAAATTGAGGTCGATAGGAGCCATGGCGGCAACGGCAGTGGAAAATGCGCATAATTTGAATTTGCCTTTGTACTTTTGTACATTACTGGAAACCACCTCTGGTAGATCCAATCTCAACCTCAACCACCTACCTCCTGCCTGTCTAATGCCCCTTCTTCCTTTTGATTTTGATGTAATTTGAATGCTGGCGGTTCTCATTAGATGCAAAGATGGGTGACTGAGATCTGCCTTTGAAAAGGGAATGCTTCATCTCTCTTCGTCCAATGAGAAACGGGAGCCATTAATCTCTAGAGCGAATCTTGGGCAAACAAAGGGAAAGCAAAGATGGGCAAAAGATAGGCTCAAAATCCAACAGAAAAGCTTTACTTTCACTCACTTTCACTTTCAAGAAATAATCAAAGGGCGGAAGTACTACAGCTTCAGGAGGAAATAAATTATAAGCCCAATTCATCTCTTCAATGTTAGTCACAGGCAGACAGACAGACACAAAACCAACTAAATCTTTGTCAAATCTAAAATTCACCACAGGGAATTAAACTCAAAAGCCTATTTTAATAATTCCCAACTTCATTGTAAAGCTACCCTTAAAAATATGATCCAAATTTCATTTTAATAATTCCCAACTTTATTGTAAAACTACTGCTAAAAATATGATCAAAATATCATTTTTTATATTCGTTTCACCATTTATTACCAACGTCATGATGGTACCTGCGGGCTGTGAGGCAAGCAATGGCTAAGCGCCTTTACTATTATAATTTTCGCTTTTTCACCAAGTCTTATAGACAATTTATAACCAACTGAATTAGAATACTCGCGGATCATCCTTCGTTCCGCAAAATCTCCCATCTCCTTGCGTTCTGAATACTGAATCTTGTACTGTTATAGATTTGGGTTTGTCAAAATTTATGAACAATTATGAACAAAAATATGAACAATCTGAACTTGGTTTTTAATCGTAATTAATCTCCCTCTGAATTCTGGACAGTTTCCTAACTAATTTTAGTGGTGTAATTCCACTTCTTCGAAAATCATGGAAACAGCTCAAATTTTCTGTTATCCGCTTTCACTTCCTTTTTGAACAAAACTTGAACAATTCAAGATCAAAAGGAAAACAAGGAAAACTCAAAACAATTACACGTAGTTTGTACCTGCGCGTAAATAATTTAGACTCATTAGCTAATGAAAAAAATCAACTTCACTCAGAAATTTGAGCTAGGCAGTCAACTTGGCTGGCAAACAAAGTTTTGAGCTAGGAATCACAATGAAAACTTGGATCTTAATTTAAGCCTAGCCTGATTCTCCATTCTTCGTTCTGCATTTGTTTAGCTTCAATTCCAAATTAACTTGTGAGTTGTTTTGTACAGAATGTTTTAAAAATTGTGTTCAACTTTCTTTGCTTTCTCTTTTTCATTTCAGTTTTCTCAAAAAGTGGAAACGAGATAAGCCAGTCAAACACATTACGTCCTGTCCGACCAGGTTATTGATCTAGTTTCTAAAATCTCCTGAAATTTTGTGTCCAGTTTCTCAGAAAAAGGAACTGAGAAAAGAGAAAGCGGAAAAAGTTGAAACCTTTTACCAAACCTAAACTTAAAAAAATTTTCCACCCTGTATGTACCCCAACCCTTGTGTTTATGTCTAAGCTAGAAGTTTTCCCCTTTGTATTCTGTTGGGATTCTTATGAATGGCGGGTAGATTTGAAATTTTATTTAGAGGCATGGCGTGACGTGATGCTAAATTCGTTAATTGGACTTGAGTGAACGTGAAGTTTTAGTACTTCTCCTTCGCTTATCAATTTATCATCAACTGAGAATCTCTAGAGTCTGTCAGCTACAGGGAATAGGGTCAAAGGGTCAATAACGAGCTAATTCCAGGCTTTCACTCAAGTGCTTACCACTTCAAAACCCTTTAGAGAAACCTTCTATAAAATGAAGAGGGCCGTATTTATGTTGACAGGAGCAGGAAATGGAAGAAGTGAAAGTACTCTGGCTAAAGCGCCTTAGTTGTCACCACCAGAGAAAGTGCTTTACAATCTGCATGCAGACTTTCTCCATTCCATTAGGGCATATTTTCGGAAGCGTAAATTACATTTGGAAGGAACTAAATTTAGAATAGTGTAAATAAATACTGCGTAAATTGAAAATGGAGGCAAAATAGGTGAAAGCGTCAAGTCTCATTTAAAACTAGTTTTGTTAGGTGTTGGAATTAAGTTAACCTAATGTTGTGATGTCGTTTAGATATTTTGTGGTACTTAGAATGTTAAGTTGAAATTCTGCGGTTGAGAAAAGTTGAATTTAATCAGCCTAATGGCTTTCTTACCTCAAGTGAAAACTGTTTCAAGTATCTGGAACTTTATGCCAATAACCAACTTGGGAAGTAATGGCTTATTGAACCGTGAAAATTTCAACGGTGAAAGTTCTTCGCTCCCTTTCACTTTTCAAGCAAGACTGGAGGATTTCCTTCTCTTTTCAGCTCTTTTTAACAGCCAAATCTAAACCTAGGCCTAACTTACACCTAAGCCTAACCTGACCTTTCAACAGCTAAATCTAAACCTAACCCTAACCTGACCATTTAACAACCAAACCCAAATCTAACCTTACCATTTAACAACCAAACCCGAATCTAACCTGACCATTTAACAACCAAACCTAAGCCTAACCTAGCCGTTCAATATCAAAACATAAACCTAAGCCTAACCTAGCCTTTTAGCAACCAAACTTAAACTTAACCTGACATTTTAGCAACCAAACCTGACCTGACCTTTCAACTACCAAACCTGACATGACCTTTCAATGTCCAAACCCAAACCTCACCTAACCTTTTAACAACCATCATCCTATGCAGCTAACCGTTTCAAACCCAAATCTAACCTGACCATTTAACAACCAAACCTAAGCCTAACCTAGCCTTTAAGCAACCAAACCTAAACTTAACCTGACATTTTAGCAACCAAACCTGACCTTTCAACCACCAAACCTGACCTGACCTTTCAACCACGAAACCTGACCTGACCCTGCAACCACCAAACCTGACATGACCTTTCAATCACCAAACCCAAACCTCACCTAACCTTTTAACAACCATCATCCTATGCAGCTAACCGTTGGGACATAACATTTATGAGCCTGATCATTGGAAAATATGGTCTTTGGTATATAAAATGTAATTACAATTCATATTAGTTTGTTTCCCAAATGACTCCCAGGCACAACTAATGTCAAACTTCGAATTTATTTTTGTTGCGTATGATTTCTAGAAAGGTTTATTAACTGTGCAGAATGTAGTTCTTAATTTTCCCATTGAGGTTTTCTCAGTATCTTTGTTTCCTTGTTTAGGTTTTTATCGTTCCAGGGGGTGACATATAAAACATTTTGATTTGAAATTGGACTTCACCCAGTCTGAATCCAATCTCGTAGTTTTCAGCTAGCTGGTGGCACAACTAATGTCAAACTTCGAATTTATTTTTGTTCCGTATGATTTCTAGAAAGGTTTATTAACTTTGCAGAATGTAGTTCTTAATTTTCCCATTGAGGTTTTCTCAGTATCTTTGTTCCCTTGTTTAGCTTTTTATCGTTCCATGGGGTGACATATAAAACATTTTGATTTGAAATTGGACTTCACCCAGTCTGAATCCAATCTCGTAGTTTTCAGCTAGCTGGTCCTTCTGCAGAGCCTTCTTTTAAGAAGCGGTGAAACGAATTTCAGTTGCACAACCTTAGTCTTTCCTTGTGAAGTTGGAATATGCAAAATTTGCGGAAATTGGCTGCAACAACCCATGTTGGAGAACGATTAGAAATCCTATTGTTTTTGTCTGCCACCCCTTCCAAACCTGTGGTTCTATAAAATAGTACCCGGTTATGGAAATCATAGTTCTACGAAAAAAAAATATTCTTTTCAAAAAAAATTTTAAAAAAAATTTTTTTTTAATTTTTTTTCTCAAAACAACGATGTTAAAACTCGTCGATTTCGAGAGACGAGTTCAGACGAATTCAAATCCGTTCCATAGTTTCACGGCTGAGCCATAATGCTGAAATTTGTAAAAGTTCACTTCCGCTCTAAACCTTTTTTGAAAAGCCACTTTGTAAAAAAACAAGAGATGAAGCTCAATGTGTTAGCTTTATCTCAAATTAAGTGTCTGGTAGTTTCAAATTATTTCTATTTCCCTTCCCAGCATGATCATCTCATTAAAAAGAGGAAGCGTAAAAAGAAACTTATCCAAGGCTGGAAGACTGATGAGGGAGGCTGAGTTAATTGGAAGGAACAGAAACTATCTAACTTTCTCTTTCTTTCTTTTTCTTTCCTTTTTTATTCCCTCCAAACACGAAAAAGGAGATTTTTTTTTCGAGAAAGAGAAACTTTATAGTTTAGAACGTGTTTTTAAGGAAGTTCACGTAGGGCTGACGGCGCTAGAGAGAGATACAAATGCAGATGTAGAATTCAATTGGACTCTTCCAGCGTTGTTCCAGCTTCATCCTGGTGAAAGGATAACACAAATCTTACTTTTCACTAACTTTTTCTAATGTTATACTTTCAGCGTATGGCCTCACATCAGATAGAAATGAATGAGCCCAAGAGAGTTAGTCGACTTCCTGGAAAGTTCAGAAGGACAATTTAAATTTGGTAATGTTGCGTTGTTGTTTCAAATAGCGCAGCATCAACTCCTAAAGATTGCTAACTGGCTACAACCAATTTCATTTAAATTTACGTCCTTTTCTACTAGACTAATCGACTCAAGCGATAAAAATTAGAAGTCTTGTCTTCTTTTCAGCTAGACACGCACAGGTAATTAGCAGAGCCAAAACAATGAAAAACCTCATCAAATCGGCTACTTTTGGAACATTCAAACGTAACCTCGAGTCTCAAAATATTAAAGGAGCACATTTTTTGCCGTAAAAAACTAAATTGAACAAAATAAAAATGGCCAGTGGAGGTCAATCGACGAAGGTCAACTTGCTTTCGGTCATTGACTTGACCAAGTTTGAAATCGCGACTGGAGCGGAATTACCCAGAATTAAAAGTCGTAAACGTCCAAAACTTGCAAGCTGGGTAAGCGTTTC
>JABASL010000251.1:0-10936 GCA_019775825.1 Neanura muscorum | reverse complement strand
ATAAAAATGGCCAGTGGAGGTCAATCGACGAAGGTCAACTTGCTTTCGGTCATTGACTTGACCAAGTTTGAAATCGCGACTGGAGCGGAATTACCCAGAATTAAAAGTCGTAAACGTCCAAAACTTGCAAGCTGGGTAAAGCGTTTCGTTGAATACAAATGATCCAATCGAAAAGCTTGATTTATTTTAACGCAAACGTTTTCAATTTGAATAAAAAAAAAGAATAAATGAACCACAGCTTTTTCTGAAGACAATTTCAACGATTAAAAGCGCAGTAGCCTTTAGAAAAATTTTCGCAAAACAAATCGTCGTCGAACGGTTCGACTCGAACCACCCTCCCCTTATATGCTTGATTTATTTTTCCGCAAACGTTTTCAATTTGAATAAAAAAATAAATAAATGAACCACAGCTTTTTCTGAAGACAATTTCAACGATTAAAAGCGCAGTAGCCTTTAGAAAAATTTTCGCAAAACAAATCGTTGTCGAACGGTTCGACTCGAACCACCCTCCCCTTATAGAAAATTGAGCTGAATTCGGAGTCTGAATTTCGGATTAAACTTATCCAGTTTTTTTTATACTTTTCCAGGTTGTGCTGATTCCACTAACCTCAATCGTGATGCTTGTGACCATTAGCTTAATCGTTGACCTCCGCGTTTCAAAGTATGCGCAACGTCGACCTGCGACTCACAATGCGCCGATTGTAACACATGAGGCTGACGGCGATAGTGAAGGAGAACACCATGAGTCAGGATTTCTTCGTTTGCCAAAAACGATTCGACCCTCCTATTACACATTGAGAATCTTACCGTGGCTTGGCCCTTTAGACCCACATTTTGAGGGTACGGTTACAATTTTCGTGACATGTATTCATCCCACGACCCACATAAGTCTTCATGCTCACAACCTAACCATCAGTTCCACAAAGGTCAACGAAGTGAGACAAATAAGTCAATTCAGTGCCCAGACAGAAATGGTCGAAATAGTCGTTGAGAATACCAAAGTAGAGGAGAGCAGAAATTTCTTTGTGATTTCGTTAACGGAAAAGCTGGAAGCCGGAAAAGACTACCAAGTAACCATGGATTTCAAAGGAAGAATGGGAGAGGACTTAACAGGATTCTATCAAAGTTCCTACCTTGAAGGAGCCTCCAATTCAACCAAGTGTGGACAAAGTTGTTGGGAAGCAAACTTTAGGGTAGAATGACCTTGTGACCTCTTGTATTTTACAGGTACGTGGGTCTAACACAATTCGAGCCAACAGCCGCCCGTAAGGCTTTCCCCTGTTTTGATGAGCCACAGCTCAAGGCTATATTTCAAATTAATATTGGGCGAACAAAGGGCATGAGGTCAATTTCAAACACACAGTTACAAAGGACTCGTCCACAGTAAGTTTAATTCCAATAAATTTCAAGTTAAGTCTACAATTTAGGTTAGATTAGGCTAGGCGTAGATTTGCCACAATTATATTATTTATCGCTTCAATTAAAAAAATCGCTTAAAGCTTAGCGCTGTACATCCGTATTAAATTTCTGTTGACAGTGAAACTTTAGAAGATTGGTCCTGGGACGAATACGAGCCTACTCTTCCCATGTCGACCTATCTCTTGGCATTCGTTATTTCAGAATTTGAGTACCAGGAAACAACGTTTGGGTCATCGGAGGCAGGGGTCAAAGCTCAAAATAAGACGTTCCGAGTCTGGTCTCGCTCGGATGTTCTGAACCAAACTAACTACGCTTTCACAATTGCACCCAAACTGCTCGACTACTTTCAGAACTATTTCCAAGTCCCGTATCCCTTGGAAAAAATGGACTTCGTGGCAGTTCCAGAATTTCAAAACGGAGGAATGGAAAATTGGGGTCTTGTCATCTTCAAGTGAGTTCACAAAATCCGTTAATCTGTCGTGAAATTGATTCCAGATTTGATTTCAGGGAGACTGAAATGTTATTTAACCCTTTGGTAACATCGAAGTCCGTTCAGAATACAATTGCTTCCACAATTTCACACGAGATTTCCCATCAGTGGTTTGGAGATTTAGTAACACCGCATTGGTGGTCCGACATTTGGCTTAATGAAGGCTTTGCTTCTTACTTCGAGTACGTCGGCGTCTCCTACGTAAGCGATTTTCAATATTTGTTCATCTCGCGGTGGCGGATGTTTTAGGGTTACAGAAATTCTAATTAATTTATGTAATTAATCTAAACAAAATTGAAATTAACTCTTTTTTAACTTAATTATTATTAAGGTTGAGCCAACTTGGCAGAAAATGGAGCTGCTTTTGATTGATGAAATGGAGGATGTAATGGATACTGACGTCCTTGATTTCACTCGACCAATTTCAATCCCAGTTGAAGATCCTGACGACATTGAGGAACAGTTTGACGGAATTTCTTACGCAAAAGGAGCTTCCACAATTGCCATGATTAGTGCATTTCTTACTCCAGAAACTTTTCGAAATGGACTGCGGGAATATCTACTTCGATGGAAGTACAACAACCCTCATCCCTCTGACCTCTGGCACCAATTTACGATACAAGCACACAAGGACGAGCGGATCAGTTCAGACGTAACTGTTGCCGACATTATGTCAACATGGACCCTTCAAAAAGGATTTCCTCTCATCCAAGTCACACGGGACTACGACAGTCAAACTGCCCGTTTCGCACAGGTTCAACAAAACTAAAACTAGCTAGTGGCTAGGCTGCAAAATCTGAGGAAGCTTTCCAATGCTCTCTCCTTCTGAATTTCTGGATGACGCTTCACGTTTTAAAAATTTCTTGTTTCTGTGATAGAGCAAGTATACTTTGATTCGGAAAGGGAAGAAAATTATACGCAGATGGTGGGTACCCATTAGCTATGCATCACCTCGTCATAATTCAAAATTTAATGACACTGTTCCAGTCTTTTGGATTGCCCCCACTGAAGATTTAGTGGAAGTAGACGTTCCTTCTCAAGAGTACGACTGGCTTATCGTCAATGTAAATGCAACGGGTAAGTTTAGGTTCAATCATTTCAAGCGCCATTTCCACTGTTTGGTCCAGTTATTAACACAAATTTTTCAGGCTACTTTCGTGTCAATTATGACATGCGCAACTGGCAATTACTAGCAAATCAGCTCAAGTCCGACCCAAATGCAATTTCCGTTCTAAATCGGGCCCAACTTCTTGACGATTGTTTGAGTTTTGGAAGAAGTTCGATGTTACCCTATGCATTTGTCCTAAGCCTCGTTGATTATTTACGCCTGAGAGAGACACAATTCACACCTTGGCAAGCATTCCTCAATGGCCTCCAGCACATCTTTAACATGCTCCTGCGCACACCTACCTTCACTTATTTTCAGGTAACCAATTGGCCATTTCTTAATTTCGGTTAAAAAGAAGTGAAAGTTTTACGAAAATTCGAAGATCAACGTTTACAATTCTCTCGGCATTGTGTCTCAAAATTCCAAAATAATATGACAGATAATCTTAAACAAAATCCCGGAAAAAATAGGATCGCGCCCTATATTTGGAGAAAATTTTAGAAAAATTAATTTACAATGTTCTGGTTATAGAGCTACGTACGCCGATTGATCCAATTCGAATTCTCCAAGATTTCTTTCAATCGAAGTCAAGAGGAAGTAGTTCCCTTTCTGACTAGCTTACACGAGCAATCTGTCTTGTTGTGGGCGATCTCTGCCAACCATCCTGAAGCCGTGCAAAGGGCCCGCCAATACTTCCAAAATTCCGTCCAGGCTGGAAAAAGCACGTAAGTTTTAATTGGTTCAAAACGTTGTAGCCCGTGTGGGAAATGTATTCCTTTGAGATTTTTTTGAACATGTTTCTTGCAGCGTTCCGCCAAACTTTCGCAAGCCCATTTACTGCTCTATTGTTGAAAGTGGAGGGGAAGCCGAATGGAATTTTATTTGGAGTCGTTATTTGGACGGAAATTGGAGTCCGGGTGAAATGAAGATACTAATCCAAGCCCTCGCTTGCTCAACTGACCCTTCCAACCTGGCCAAGTCAGTTTTCTAAATTTATTCAGTCAGCGGCTGTTTATTTACTAGTTCGTTATTGACTAGGTTAATAAGCATGGCGCTGCAACCGGATTCTGACATTGGAGAGGAGCACGCGCTGCTCGTTTTGAAAGAGGTGGCCATCAACCCCCTTGGGACTGATCTCGTCTTCAAGCTCCTCTCCTCCAATTGGACGGAACTCCAGAACTAGTAAGAGTGGGGTTATATAACCTGATTTTCCCAAGGTTTGCTTAATTGAGTCGTGGGTTACAGTTTGAGTGACTTGTCCGTTGTGGTCACGGTCATCGGCGATCAACATAATCGTCCAGAACAACTTAGAGATGTAAGAGTTGCATTAATGTGGCTGCGGTCATTCTAGAATGACCTTGTGAACTTTGTTTGTAGTGGTTGCTGTTCAAAGGGAGATTTGGGAGTGAGCTAGGGCCTGCTCAAAGGTCAGTTTACCAAACTATTGAGAAGATAAGGTCAAATATTGAGTGGATGACAATCAACTACAAGAGCATCTCAAATCTATTCAAAGAATATTTGAAGATTTTTTAAAACAAGTAAATGTCATTCCTGATCTTTAAATACGTCTAATAAAATGAATTTCAAAAAAAATTAATCCTTGAAATGCAGAATTTAATGCGATACAGTCATTTAATAATTACGAACGTAATTGTTAATTATCCTACCCCTAAATACACGATGCAACTACTAATAAATACTAATACTAAATGTACGTGTACGTGTTGTTGTACGTGTTCTTCCTTCAACTAGTTTTGGTGTTTCACGGAAAATCAAGGGTCAATGACTTTTTGGTTTCATATAATGCATCACGCTGCGCAAGGGCATCTGCGCAACGTAATGTTGTTGGAGCTGATGTAAAACTTTGCGGCAGAGTCAGAATTTGCTCAGACGTCCGCACCATTGCCTATAAAAGAACGCGACACCGAAAAATGCCTTCAGTTCATTCCTGCCCTTCGAAGTGTTAAGATCTCCTGCACTGCAGCTGAAGGCAGCGAGTGAACTCATTTGACCTTTCCAAATTCTAAATTTAGTTCCATCCACTCCAAGTTCATCCAAGTTTCGTTCTTCCATCTAGTCCGATTCCAAATTCAAAGATGTGTGGCAGCGTAAGTTATTAACTAATATTTGGGTTATCGTATTCTTGTTTCTCTGCTATAATGACTCGGATTTGACCTCATTTGACCCCTCGATTTTTTTTACAGTGTGGTGGATCTGGTGGTGGTTCCCAGGGAATGGCATCTAGTGCTTGCAATCCTTGCATGTGGTGAGCCGTCAAATGAATTACACAAGCTTTGTCGATTTTCCAGTTCGTTTATTCGTTTTATTCGTTTCTTTCGATATGACAGCTAATTTGACTTTTGAATTCCAGCCCTCCTCCATGTTATCCAAGATGCGTAAGTATTGTTCATATTGACATTTGAACTTTGACCTTTTTTAATTGTGAGAATCCATGAAGTAGGATTTGATTGTTTGTACTTGCACTGATTGTTGATGTTCTTTATCTTAGCCTCCGTGCTGTGGATCGTCTGGTGGCAAAATCCCGAGGGTGTGTGTAAGTGGAATTGAACTTTGACCTTTGCTAGTTTTCTAACATTTTTCTGCTGCCAAAACTTACTAATTATATTTTTTTTTATGTAGCCACCTCCTTGTTGCAGTCAGCCGATTACTCTCAACGCTATTATTTGCAGTGACCCTTATGAGTGCTCACCGTGCCCCATGCGAGTCCCGCTCCATATCTGCGGATTTGCCTCAAGTAAGCAAATTTCATTGACCTCTACCCCACTTACACATGACCCTGATGGTAATTTTTACTCATGACCTTGAATGACCCCATTTTCCTGTCTTTTAGAACCTGGTGGTGGGTGCTGTTAGGCTATAACATCAGCTCCGGCATTGACATTCTTCACTTCTCTACTAACTTCCTTTTGCAACGCACAACTTTTCTTTAATTTTTCAAATACCTTTGGACCCCTCAAGGACCTGGCTACGTTAATTTACACAGACGGATCTCACTGAAGTCATTGACCTTAGCCACCACTTATAGTAACATTCAACATGTCAACATCTAGTACAATTACTATCTGAACTTTGGTTTACTAATTGAATAAAGGTCATATTATCATTCCAAATTTTTACAATAGAAAGTTTGCGTTTTATTTGTGATTTAGTTATTGCGTAAGAGGAGACTTGAGTTAATTGTTGTTAAATTAAAAGATTGTTAAATATGCTAGAGATGGATTATGAAGTGATGACATTGTATGCTGGATTGAAGTCCTTGAGAGTTTGTTTCGGTGCATCCCTTAACTCTCCGCCTTCAGCACCCTTGACTCCCACCTTCTCCAGAAAAGCGTTCACAGTTTGCTTGTACTCGTCCGGATGCCTCTGCATGTGTCCAACGTGGGGCGTATTTGACCAAACCTTGGTCGTGACAGGAATTGTGGTTTTGGAAGTCCAGGTGGCTTGTAAATTATTGATGACACTCATAGGCGAGATTGGGTCATTCTCTGAATTAAGGAACAGGGCAGGAGCCTGATGTGGTGCATTGTAGAAATATTCATGCGCTGTGAAATAATGTTTGGTCGAAATAGGTTCCATAACCTTCATCCATAGGTCAATAAACTGTTTCAGTGCCTTCTGAGGGCCAAGTGAGTTTGGAAATACTGATTTGGATACACCAATGGCTGTGCCCTCCACATCTGTAACAAGAAATTATGGCATGAGTCGGAGCGTTTTCGAGTCGAACGGATCTTCCAGACGTAGCGCGTGCTGCGTCAATGTTTGGAAGATATCAGTCTCAGGAAGGTTACCAGACAAAATTAACGAACAAAAATAATTTACTTTACTGAAAGTATTAACTGAAATGGTAATTCGCTGAATCATTAATTCATTATTATAATTTGACCCAAGATCGCACAGTGAACGTTGACATAAGACAACGTGTCTGACGTAATTGATTTGGTGAAACTCGCGCATTTTTGTTTCAAGCAAACATCGACCAATTATCGCTCGTGAACCATGATGTTTCACAAGCGACTGGGCAATTCAAAATTTTTTTAGAAGCCTTAGTGGCCGCGCCTGACGACGTGATTTAGAATAACGACATACCTACGACAGAGTCCCATATCTGAGCCATGATCTTCTGGACCGTGGAAGCATATTCTGTTGGATTTTCCTTCGCAACTCGAAGCATTTGAGCGAACACATATCCACCGACTGAAAATCCGTGAATAATGGACTGCTCGTGATGGCTGCTGCGCAGGATAGGCATTAGCTCTGTTTCAACAATTTTGTTGGTTTTTGCGGGAAGCAAAAGTTGTGCAGGTGTGATTCGAACTGTGAGGACATCAAATCCCTTATCCAGATAGAAATTGGCATATTTATTCACAGCATTGTTTTTGGCCATGAGCCAACAAAGGAGGATGGAGAGCGGTCTTCCATCTGTATTCAGCTCCCAATGACCCCTCCTTCCTTTTACCGACCCACCGGCGGCCTGAGTTTTGGTGATGTATGATATGGTGGGGCTCAATTGTTTAGTGCTCAATGCTCGAGTAAGTGAATGAAGCTGACAACACTCGAGGACACTTAGAATTTGCGCAGTTCCATTTCGGCTCCTAAGTCCCCTCGACAAAGTAGACACAGACATCCTTCGTCCTGGACCTGCAATTCCAAATGAGCACAATTAAATCTTGCCTATTACGGTCCAACAGCAGTATTTTTCCTACATAATCATGTTAGGTATGAATGCAAGAAAAAAACACTGGAGAGATTTCGTTATTTGTGCAAACACATCAATTAAACTTTTGGATACTTTCCTTGTTTTATGAGAATTTGTAAATTAGACAGTAATTTCAGAAATCACGATCCAATTTACGAGTTACGACGCATCTCAGGAGTTACTATTGCTTCAACAATTTCTGAGAAGTAAATAGGGATAACACGAAAACAAAGTATCAATAGTGTCCCACAGCGCTTAACTAATAACCAATAGTTTGGGAAGTTACCTAAGATCTAGTAATTTCCGTTAATTGGGTCATTAAGTAATGTTACAAAATCATTTTGGGTTAAACAATTAATTATGAAATTCGCCTAAATTCATTGTATCCTTTTTTAGGGACTAATAATTTTTGCGAACAGTTACCTGAAAGAATTGATGGGGAATGGTGATGCTGACAATTGCTTATAGTAAATTGGCAATGTAGAATGCTCTGTTGTCTTGTCTTCTTGTGGCTTGTGAATAACGAATGACAGCGAATCGCTTGAAGAAAACGTAGTTTAAAATGTTAGCTAAGGAATAAACTTTTTTGTGAAGTGGCATTGGTTTAGTTCGCACGGTAAAGTGGCGTGTAGCGAATCGCTTGAAGAAAACGTAATTTAAAATGTTAGCTAAGGAATAAACTTTTTTGTGAAGTGGCATTGGTTTAGTTCGCACGGTAAAGTGGCGTGATCCAATGAGTTTCTCAACCTCTGAAAGGAAAAACGGAATAAGTTCTATCATCCGAGGGAGGCGTGGTTCGTGTGAGTGCAAAAAATTGCACCTGCCAAGGCCAGGACAGATCATTTCGCATTGCATCTGCTCTGCACGCTTCTACTTCCAGCCTTGTCTTCCCGATAAATAGAGACCGTATACCTACAAAAAAAAGCACAAGATTTACAAACTATTAACTTAATTTCTACTCATCTTCAACTAATTTACACAATACTAATAATGACTCACTTCCTTCCGTTGTGGAAAATCTCCAACCATGAAGGGATTCGACGTTGAACATGAATTTCTAGCTTTAACTACATGTTGAAGTGGCATGTTATCACGAATATGATACAGGTCAATGACCCGAGGTTAATAACGTCTAAATATAATACAATAAGATCCTTTGTATTCCTACACACCACACGAAATTGAGAACTCTAACGTCTATGAACCTGCGGTCATAGCCATAGAGTTACTGCTAACAAGCTACAAATCCATGATCAAGGTCTCTTCTGTATTAAAAAGTATAAGAAATTACACAATAAAACATTTAAAAAATTGAAATGGTGTGATTGAGAGTTTGGAATGAGATTCAGGAGAGAGATTTTAGTTTAGTTCCGTTTTTCAGCGCCTCATGCTCAGCCCATTCCCGATCGACTGCCAAATTCATGCCACGCAGAAACTCAGGCAAAGGACATTTGTTCTGTCGACGCAAAAAGTTAGCATGGGTTAGAAATGGAATCTTGCGTAATGTCCTTCCACTCATTCGTTCACATTTGCTAGAATACAAAACACACAGATTTTAGTCATCACAATTATCCAATTTCAACTTTTCAGAGAAGTAAGTAATAACCAGCAATTAAAACCTACATGGCAATTTGGAAAAGAGTTTCTATATTTGGATCCAACGAGGGCTGGGATCGGTCCAGGGGCATCGGAATTTTTGAATCAATTATTCCCACCTATAGAAGTGAATTCCAAGCTTGTTGAAACTTTATAAAAATTATGATGATAAATTCAATTTACCCTGATAAGTTCGTTTATTGAAGAAGCGAGGATTTTGTAGACAACTACTGGCGGAGGAGACCCAATATAAATTTTCATGTCAGCTCTACTGACAAACGCATCGTCAATCGATGAGACCATGTTGGAGGTAGTCAGAATCATCACATTTGGATACCTAAGAAAATTAAATTGAACAGAGTAAATTTCAAAAGCACTGACAGAGTTTAAACTAATTGACGAGTCAAAAGAGCTGAAGAAGCGGAAGGACCGAGAATTTATGCTGGCCAACAGCAAGAACTAATCTTACTTCCTGATTCTGTCGATTTGTGTAAGGAGAGCGTTGACAGCGCGGAGTGAATCGCCCGGCTCGTTTCCAGCTTCGGATGCTTTACGACATTTTGCCAAACTCTCAACTTCGTCAATAAGTAGAAAAATTAGGGCCTTGGGATCTTGAATGACCTCATGAATCTGCTCAAACATTTTCATTACCAACTTCCCACTCTGTAAAAATTAAAAATCAAAAAGGACAACGCCTATTTAAGGTACATCCACATAACTGAAACATGGAACTGTAAGTGAATTATAATATTTGTAATAATGGGTTTACAGGTTTGCTTACCTCTGAGAACCATTTGGAGAACAAACTGTGGCTATTAATTTCAATGAGTTGACCATAGGAATATCGTCCCGAAAGGCGAATTGTCGCCTTTTGTGCTAATGCCTTGCAAAGACTGGTCTTCCCTGAACCAGCAGGCCCATGGAGTAAAATTACTTTGTTCCAAGCCACCAAAGTACTGTTAACCCCTTTTTCCGAAAACAGCAAGGCACTTTCTACAAACTCCATCAACTGTAAAGGGACACATCACACATCATTAGTTCTGAAGACTGACCTTTCACAAGTACGCAGTATCTTGACCTAAACAGATCCTATCGCAACTTTATAGCATGATTTATGGTATACCCGTGTTTTGATGTCTGATGCAAAGTAAAGGGAATCCCAGTTATCGTCAAATTCTTTAGATGGCAGAATCCAAGAATGTGAGGCTGGGGGTGAATTAGCTCCGTCTTCATCATCCTCCATAAATTCTTCTTCCTCTCCAGTCTCACATAAGTCAAATACGTACACTAGCAAACTAACAGTCTCCTAGCGAAAAAAAAACGCAAATTAATTGATGGGCAATAAAATTTTTGACTTGCATATGAGTCTTCGTCACCCTTAAGGAAGATGACGTTCCGTTTGTTAGACCAGAGTGGTTGTGTCCTTCACTGAGTTCCACATTTCTCGACCTAAAATCTTCCGGTTCGACATAAAGTCGGAGAAACTCGATATATTGATTCAAGTCCTCCTGTATGCTCTGTGCTAAATTGCCCTTCGTCAACATGGTCACGGAGATATCTTTGTATTTGTGCCTGAGTAATTCGGCTAATTCGGAACACTTCAATT
>JABASL010000250.1:0-21621 GCA_019775825.1 Neanura muscorum | reverse complement strand
TGTAGATGACTTTTCATCCACTGAAAGAAATGTGCGTGAATCACCACCTGGATGGAAAGTCATCCGCGTGGATTCCTCTCGTAAATTTAGAGCTTGCGAAGGGAAGGGTTAACCAAAGGTTTACGACTGTTTTCATAATCATAACCTCAGCGTTTTCCTCTAAACTAGGGACTTACCAAGTATAAAATTTCCGTAGGAAGAATAACGTTACGCTTTGATGTTTAACCCTAATGTTAAGATCCGAGCCTTATGATATGGAATTGGGAATACCGATTTATTATATAACTGCCGCTAAACGAAAGTGACTCGGTTTGAAAAGCAAGGCACTAAGGTAGGCCCTAAAAAGAAACTTCATTAAGGAAACAAGGACGCACACCGAATAAACTTTTTTTTAACGGCCGATGGTATAAATTATAGTTTCCAAAAGTTGGGATCAAGTATGGAGGGGGAAGTGGGAACTTTTATGTTGCATAATTTTATTTGGCTGGTTCGTGGTTCGCAGTATTACAGAAGATAAGTTTAAAAAAGAGATGTAATCAGAGGATCCTGCTGGTTAGTATTGCTTTCTCCTCGGGTGGATTACGTTCGTAAATCAGAGAAGTACTTGGATGTCAGAAGTAATTAAGCCAAAAAAGTGGAATATTAGATGAGAGTCCTAGGGTTTTTGGGGACGAACGAGGAAAGAAGAGAGCGAAGAGCGGTAGGGTTTGAAGTATTAAATGTCGGAGTGGAAGTAGTTTAATACAGAGTCATTCAAATTCTTCTCTGTCGCCGTTGTCTATGGGGGGTGTCACCAGTTACCAAAGACTAAGGAAACTTTCCCCAGTATGTAAGTCTTGGTTTCATCCTGTACAACATTCAAGTGGAGAGTCTGTGGTTTAGAGCCTCTGACTATGTAAGAATGCGCGGCAGTTGGGAATAATGGGTTATGAGCTCCGGAAAAAGGAAAGAAATTTCTAGTGGGGAGAAAGTCCATGGACATGGTCTTGGTCGTTCGTTGGTTCATGACTGCAGGAGCCGCGTTCGTTGAGTCTGTTGTCTTTTGTTGGCCTAGTGCCCATTCGACTTTCTACTTTTGAGAAAGTGAAAGTTACATGGAGCTAGAAAGGAAAAAAGGAGGATATGAGCCTTTCTTACTCCGTTCTGCTCCTCATAATATAACTTCTACTTCATCATTTCATTTTCTGCGAATATTATTGCTAGCTACTTGCTGAGTAATGTTGTTTCGGATGATATTGGACTCTTTTGCTCACTCACCCTTTCCCACCAACGTTTCTTTTTTTTTTATGCCAGCTTTCTTTCTTTTCCAAAAGACGAGTTCGGCTCATTCAGTTGGTTCAAGTGGGTAGAGGCATGAGCTGAGCAATAAACCTTTCCTTCCAGTCTTTTTAAGCTCTCTTCAAAGTCTTTCTTCAGACGCACATCATCTTTCTCATTTTAGTCGGAGGAATCACTTGCGAGCGAGTAATATCTTACGTTGCTACCGGCCCTAGATGTGTTAAACGCGGAAATCCATTGTCATTGACACACTCCTGCTCGTCATCCAACTAAAAGTAAGATGACAACAGCTTGTAGGGATATTAGAACACTTTTATTACAATAACATGTTTTGACTATCTTTCACACTAACATTCAAGCATACTCACCGAATCTTTAGATTTATTTTTATTTGATATTTGCTCAGTGCATGAATTGTATTTTTGGGGATTTTTGTTACGGATTTTCAAGTTTTTCGCTGTTTTTTTTTTGAGATTCTAGTTGCGAGAGACAATGTTTCATAGATTTCTTTGGCACCTTTCGTACAACTTCCATCACTATTTTTAATTTGTCCGCCAGAATACTGTGAGAGTGGATGGGGAATAATAGTCGGCGAGCAGTACACGAGGTCTGTCTTGCTTTACAGAATAGAGAACTCGTATTCCTTCAGACTTTCTCCTTTTCATGGCACTAGACTTTTATTACCACTAAAAAGAGAGTCAGAATAAAGAAGATAGCGATAAAAGAAGAAAAGTTTCAAAATTTTCTCGCTTTCTGTGTTAACTTTTTTTTCTTCTTATTTTAATATATCAGTTCAGAAATAGTTTCCTTCCGTCTCTAGTAGATCTTGATGTAATAAGCAAATTCAGGGCGAGTATCGAGAACTCATCCTCTCCTTCGTTTTGGTTACAACGGTTCCCTGTCTACATTTGGTTTCAAAGTAGCCTAACATTGAATGAATACCACAAGTTCACTTTGCTAATTTGAACGCTGACCGTACCTTTCGAGCATTCAGGGTAAACGATCCTACGAATTAAAAGATAAATTTTTGTTCGGATTAAACAATCAAGGGAACTCTTAGGCAGACTATTGGATCTATTAAGTACTTCTGCTTGACTTGACGGTGGTGGTGGGGGAACCCTTTGGGCCTTTCGAGAAGTAATAAGATTGGTGAGAAGAGAGCAGGGACAACGGACCAGAGTAAGTACTTTTTTTTTCTAATAACTAAGTAGGGAAAGGTGTTGTTTGGTGAAGAAGAATGTCAAGTGGCATTCCAGTCTTCACTTCTTTACGTGACAATGGACGTTTGGATCATCCAACGTTGGAGAGGAAGTGAGGAATGGATGGAAGATTTTATGTTAGTGGCATGGAAGCGAGAATGCATGAGATGAGTCTTGTCTTTAGTATTTTGAGAAGATCGTGGAGTGTGAAGATGCTTACGGAATGGAATGGGATGGTGGTGGACCTATTTTCTTCTTGATCAGCAGTGACGACGCTGATGCTGCTCCACGCTCCACCACCAGCTACTGCCATGGTCTTCTTTCTTGGGATGTAGGATACTTTTCTCCCGAAGTAAATGGATGATGATAATAAAGATGGGAGATGTAAAGGAAGGTGGTATGGTGGTGGTGGTGGGTAGAAGAGAGATTGTAAGGATATCTTATACAGTCAAATGTTGATATAAAATTTTGAGGACCATAAATACCCATGTCACGTCTTTCTACCAAGCCGTTATCCAGGATAAGTGGCAAGACTTGAGTTGGCACTTTTTCTCAGTTCCACCGCAGCGCTTAGAACCTAGACACCAAAATGCAGAAAGCATTGAGAAGAAAATTGTTCGAAAAGTAAGAAATTTGGACTTCTTGGATCTCGCTTCGTTTCCCTTTGAACTTGGGTAGTCTTTACTGAAACATTGGTCAATTGCAGCCTAAAATGGTATTTGTACTTTGTCTCTTCATTTATTAGTGAATCTGACGTCGATCTAACCCTAAATTTTTAACAACCGTTCTAAATTTTAGAAAAAATGGGTGTATTTTATAAGTTGATGAGATCGACCTCTTTGGAGAGAGGGTGAAGCGAAGGACAAGCTACAGGGTGTGGGTGGGTTCCTCTTTTCTAAATATCATCCATGTTTTTAAGTGGTTGCCACGGTTAGACTAGCATTGTAACCACGTTGTATCTCCTCGAGAATGTCATCCTGGACTGAAAAGCAGAAAAGTCGTAAAAGCAATGGTTATGAGTCTTATCGTTGGAAGGAAGGAGGAGAGAAAGTCTCATCTGAACTTGTTTTAAACAAAAATAAAACTTTTTGTGTTATGTGAGTAAGGGGTAGTAGTAAAAGTTATAGTATGGCAAATGGGAAGTAGAAAAGGCTTGGATCGAAGTAGCCGACTAATGCATTAAGACTTCGGACTGGGGCGTCTAATAATGTTCAAGTCTAAGAAAATGTGTTTGGTATTTAAGAAGTATGGACATTGTTATTAGCGTTCCCTAACTTTCTTAACTACCAAGGCTTGGAGAAAGTTCTTGTTCTGCTGATAATAATATTCATTTACATCCATGAATCTTATCTTTTCTATCTCCATTTTCATTCTCCTGTTTTACTGTTTTTCTAAATGAAACTAGGACCAAATCTTTGCAACGGTTTTCAGTAGTTTTTGGTTTACCGACCGACTACCGCAGGCTCGAAACTCGGACGATATACTGGACTTACTTTCAAATTTGAATGAATTCCTCCAAACTGTCGAGCTAAATAAATAACCTTCATCATATTTGTAACATTACCTCGTTCGAATGACACTGAACAAACAATTGAACCAAAATTGAGCTCTTGGATTGATAGTTTTTTACTTACTTTACGTTCTCCTTTCTTCTGTTTACTCTTCCTTGCCGTAGAATAGAAAATCTGACTAATTGGAAATCACCTAGCATCAGATGCCTCGGGTTTTGTTGTGTTGAATTGGAAAAAACTACAATAAACTTATTGAATTGAGATTGTTAGCAAATCGAGAGTGTGAGGTTTCGGATTCGGAGTTATTCTGCTATTTTACAATTTTCAAATTTTTCTACGACGCCTTGAAAGACTCGAGTCTCAACACAATGGTCATAATTTAAATGAAGGTTGAAATGGGAGTGATAAAGTTAGAAAGTTTGGAACTATGGATATGTTAGAAGGGTGTATATCTCATTTTATTAATTTCCTGGGAAAGTCCTTTCTCTAGTTTTTCACGCCTTCTCCACTTCACTTAATTTTGACATGAAAATTGTTGGAAAGCAAAAACAAAATCGAGGGTGACAATAAAATAGAGTAGACTTGTTCTATAGTAGTTTTTGATGGAGTTCATTTGAGCTGGGTGTTAGAAAAGGGTGCTCCAGTAATTGATGGGAATTTGAATGTGCCGCTTGTTTGGTATATAGTGTGGCGACATAGAAAGACTCACAAGATTACTTTTTATTTGGGTTTAGGCTGAGATTATAATTGCATCTTTATGGTCGTTCTGGTGGCTTTGATCTCGCCTGATAACACCTTTGATGGCTTGTTTGCATGTCAAGCATGGATCTGCCTTTAGTTTCCTATTACTTTGCCGTATGAAAGCGTTTTTTTTACTTCGCTTTTCACAGTTTATGCGTCGTATTCCTACATATTTTAAGAAAATATTGTGCAATTCAATCTGTCAATCTTAAGTGACTTTCCATTTTGTTTTAAAAAAGTTATTCGGTTACAAATCAGAACTAAGTCTTCGTGAACTGGCTTTTCAGACAGTCTATTCTTAACGCTAAGTGCTTAAATATGAAATAATTACATCCTTTGGGGTATGGGAGGGACTACGTAGCGTTAGGTGTTATTTAGAAGAAATGAAATACATAGTGAACTACATTTCTCAGGCTTTTCTAGGCTCCACCAACCCCATCTTNTCTATTCTTAACGCTAAGTGCTTAAATATGAAATAATTACATCCTTTGGGGTATGGGAGGGACTACGTAGCGTTAGGTGTTATTTAGAAGAAATGAAATACATAGTGAACTACATTTCTCAGGCTTTTCTAGGCTCCACCAACCCCATCTTAATTTTTAAAAAATTGATGTTTGGCTAATTTTGGGGTAGGGTTTCAATAATTAAAAATGGCTTGTACTCGCCCCGTACTCGATTCTATGAAAACCTTTTTTTTTACTGAATAAACTAAATGCTCGACGATTTTTGGTGTTTTTTTTTCGTGTTACAGACATTTTAAAATTTGGGCAGAAAAAATCACGGCGATCTGTGTATTCGAATGTAGTAGCAGGTTTTCTTAAGTGGTATTTTCTAATTTCATGACATGTGTAAAGTGTGTGCTGTTTTAATTTTGGGGCGGGATCGATTAAGGAATCTGAGATGGGGGAAGGAAAGTAAAATTACCAAAATCTAAAATTAAAATCTCTTGATTTCAACTTCTTAATCGGTCTTTGAGGAGGATCCGCCTCGTATTGTAATTTTAGGGGAAATGTTATGAGCCATTAAGGAAACCAGTACCAGTCCTTCTGGCAACACTTTGTAACCTGCCTTGCTGTTTTACAGAATGATGCACTTTCTTCATACACATTTGAAGCGTTTTATCCAAGCACAATATTTTTGATTTAGCCTGAATTCCAGAAAACTGGTGGAAAAATTATTTTTACTACCGATTTAGAATAAATGCTTTTAGAGCATGTTTGTATTTACTTTTGGAGAGTTTTAATTCCAAAACAAAGTGTCGTAGTTTAAGTTGGTTAGAGGAGGGATGATTATATGGCGATTTGGAGCAAGTAAAAAGAAAAGCTATAAAAACCAAAGGGGGTTTGGGTTATTCGTTTTATCCTTGTGGGCATGGTAGAGGGAATGATTGCACTGTCTTGGATGACACTGGGAAATAAGAGAAAGTCGTTTTCGATAACCAGAGGAGCAATTAGAGTTTGGCCATAAGATGCTCGCTGTTCTGCCTAGCTCAACTCCAGAGTCGGCCCAAGTTTACGTACTGGTGAAAGTTGTGATACTGAAGTTAACGTGTGGAACCGAAGAGCTGTGACATGCAGATGTCCCCACCTTGTGGTAATTCTCCGTTGTTGGTCGTGGTGGATGCCGTTTTGGGGTGGCTAATTACCGTCCATAGTGGCCACCTGAGTCCTCTCTCGACCCTCTACCAATGTCCTTTTATGATCGCCTAAAGACTTTCTCATATCCCTTCTTTCTAGGCCTTAAACGACCGAGTCTTCTTCTTGCAAGTCAAAGTTAGTAGTCGTCCTTCCTTTTGAATTTTATCCTCTAAATTGTTCTGCCCGGGTATTTTCACTTCTGAGAGAAATATTTGGGCGTCCGCTCGTTAGGGTTGTAGGAAGCTCTTGTGTAGAATACAATATTGGGAGAGTGTCAGTGGAGGGTGGGTGAAGTTCCCATGCTTTGGAATGTTGGTATATAAAGTTCCAATTCGGCGCCTATTGCTCCCATAGAGCGTCCTAGGGTGAAAGTGAAAGGAGCTGCAAAGGCTGAGAAGACGTCCTCAAACGTAATAGACTTTCACACTCTCACTTTTAGTCGCCTCGTGTCTCTCGTCCTGAGTGAAAGTCTTGGCTTTTCTTCATAGTTAAATTCGCTTCAACTTCCAGTCTTTCCCTCAGCGATAACTCCAAAAATTCAGGTAAGGGATGCGTCATTTTAAACCTTATGATTTGATTGAGATACATTTTTTTAATTATGCTCTAGAAATTACCTTAGGCTCACTCATCTCGTTTAAATTTGAATTAGTAGCAGGTTGGAATCTTGTGCAATCACTTACATAATCTTGATTTCAGTTTGCGTACCATGCGGTTTGTGCATTATTGGAAAAAGTGGGAAACATTATTTTTGTTAGCATTTTGTCTTAATATTTCGTCTTTATAGGATTTATAGGAAGATATTTTTTCTTGCAAAATGGAGAGGAAATTCATGGGTATGAGAGAGATGATGATGGGATGGTGTGATTGTGACTTGAATTGGGGGAAAAGTGGAGAATTATGGTAATGATGGATTTGTGTTCCGGATTCTTTTGAACAAAGGAAAAGGAGAGGAGTAACAGTGAAAGTACTACGAATAGAATTTGTCGTCAAATCTTATCTTCAGGAACTTAGAGACAGACAATATCTTACACTTACTTGATTACAGTAATTGTAATCAAGAGCCTCAAAACCATATCACTTAATTCGAGTTTTTGGGGTTGGGAGACCGATTTTGAAAAATTGATACAGAAAGTGACAACGTAAGAATAACTTTCACTGACTCTTCTCTCCGTGAAGGTCAAGCGTCGAGTCACTTACTCTTGATCTTCGCGCTGGACATCTTGAGACTTTTAATTTTTAAAGATGCGTTTTAAGTTGTGTAAATAACCGTAGTAAGAAAAGACGTATCTGTAGTGCCATTACCATGCCGCACAAGGGAAGACTTTTTTTTAAAGATTTTTGAAATTAGACAAAATGTTGGTATGGATAATAGAAATGCTGATGAAACTGATACAGATTTCTGTATTATCTCCTTCCGGTAGGTGTGGATAAGACAAGGCGTTTTGCGTGTAGATGGTGAAGATGAATCGTTGAATTGATGATGATTGTTATGTCGTTACGGTGGGTGGTGAAGAGATAAATGATAAATATAACACGTAAATCCACTAAAACTGGACGAGAAGCATACGATTAATCTCAGCATGGACGCTCTGGCTCTTGTAGTCAGTAAATAAAAACGAAGTAAGGGAGGTGTAGGTTAGTTTTAGTGGCTTGAAATATGCTCAAGGGATGATGAGAGTTGATGAGTTAGTTTTAGGGTCGCGGTAGGGTGGGCACGATTCCACTCAAGGATTCCTTCCAAGTACCCTCTTTGTCCATCAAGTACTCTATCCCTTTGGCAGTTCCTCAAATGTGCTGACAGCATCCTTCTCAAAATAACCTTCAGAATCCCTTCCACTATGAGTATGACAAGACAGATTTCCCTTTTGTGGTTTGGGAAGAAACCCTTTTGTAAAAGTTGTCAGTCATTCGATTGGGGCCCTTTATTTTTATACGGAGTCTCCTTTCTATCCAGCTGCAGGATTGAGGACGTGCATTTCGAAATGAAAAATCTGTTTTCTGGTTTTTATATAAATCCTAACGTCCGTCCCCGGAACTTAGAATTATTCAAAGTGAATTGCATAAGTGATGTGCTTACTTTCACAGTTAGGACATGCAGGACCTTAAATTTGCTGAAAGTGACGCTTTTGTTGAAAGTTCGGCTCACGGAACCAATCTCCATGCAGAATCATGCCCAGCTTTCTTTAACAATGTTTCGATTTTTTTAACTGTGTATTCTACTGTGTAACAAAGGGTACTTCTTGGCCGCCCCTTTAATGTTAAGCTCAACGAAAAAGGCAGGGGCGGCCGGCGATCACCACCATCAAATCAAGATCATTAGTGAAGCTTCCGGAAGATTGGATCCGGCGTACCTTTTCTTGGTTTAGTGGTTCTCTTTTTAAGATCCAAAATCTTAAGTCCCAGGGCCATTTTTGGAAAATTGTGAAGCCTGTATTGTTAATGTTGGATGGAAGTGGATTGTTGGCGTTGTAGATTTATTGTTTTGGGAACAAAGGTGTAGAAGTTAATAGTGACCGATATGGTTCCCAGATAAGAGCATAAATAAAAGGAAACACCGACCTCCTTTTTCTTTTTCAAACTCCCCCTCCTAATTAAATATCCAAGAATTTTGTTTTTGGGAAAACGAAAAGAGAACGCCATAAGAATGGCTTCTTATTTCGTTCTTTTCCTGCCAGTCTTAATTTACCAGGCAATTGAGTGCCTGGTTTCAGAAAATATTGTGCTAACGGCCCTTTGTCATGGCACACTTATACGCCATTCCGTGTAGTCAATACGCAGCGTTAAAGTTACTGAGCTTTCGTACACTACTTTCTGTAACGACTGGAAACGGTGACACAAGTACGTAACTACACTTATGTAATTACGTACGACTGCAGGGTTGACCTTTCGGTACTTTTCATACGGTTGTGTCCTGTGATGGTGGCAGTGTGCAGTGGCGGTTATAAGATTGACACTTTATGAAGAGACATCAAGCATTCGGTACTTATACTTCGATCCTGACTGCTGAAAGAATTTAAAATTTTGATTGTGAACGGAAGTGAAATAATTCAGTAGTTAGTGCTACTGGAATAATTGTTGAGTTGTCCGCATTTACACAGTAAAACACGTCATCCTCTTGAGTAAATATTAACTTGGTAAGCTCATTCATAATTTTGAAACTGTTAAAATATCGACCTTATGTGAATATTTTATTGTTTTTGTATTATTATAGTAGTTAGTTAAGTTAAGCAGGATTCGTTATTATGAAACAGACTACTCGTAAGTTAGCTCTCGGTTGTGCGTTTTTCAATTTTGTTCTTTACATTTTTGTTGGTCCTCGGAATCGAAGTGGAGATTTTTCCATTCAGTTCGTAAAGATTTTCCAATTGGTTTTTTTTATGAAAGGTTCAAATAAGCATAAGTAATCTTTAATTCAATTCCCGTTCCGAGAAGTGTGAGAATTGAGGGGGAAACGTATGATTTTCCAGAATTTTTTTCAAATGGATCTAGGCAATCAATCTTGGATGAAATGTTTACGTTGATTTCATATTCAAATGCAAGGGGACGGATATGACACGAAAGACTTGTTTGAAGCGATTTGAGAAGTTGATTTTACTGATTTACAACAGGTAGTCATTAATTGCTCAGAATAACAATAAGGACAGAAAGTCGTTGACTTCAATAGAGGAATCCGTTTGTCATTTGTCACTAATTGAATTTTTAGTTGAAATTGATTGTGTAAACGGATGAAATTACTACAAGTGTGGTTGAAATTGGAAATAAAATGCTTTTAGATGAAATCGGAGGATAAAATTTGAAAATTTGATTTTCCAGAATTGAAATGAATGTCTTCTTCGCTCCGTTTAGGTCAGAGTTTGAGTAGTTGTATATTAAATCTGATCTGAGGTTTTCCTGGTTTCTTGTGGTGTCTTGTATTGGTTTATGTAGATTTCTCAGGTGGATCTTTGAAAACGGATAAGGAGGGGTGAATGGGTTTCTTTCGTTAGATTGGAAGAAGTGGAAGATGCGGATGTTGACGACATTGGATTCATGGATTTGTGAAGAGGTGTGGACTGAAGTTGAAGGGGGAATTTGTGAAAGCCTGGAGGAGAAATGAGTTTGGATTTGAGTTGAGTAGTGACTTTTCAATTTTAGCCTTAAAGTTGGATGAGGGCGAGAAGACGGAAGAAAAGCAATAAATGCCGAATGGAGAAAAAGAAAAGCTATCGAATTCCCAATCTGTAAAAGCTGTCTGTCTATCTCCCACCCTTCAATGGAGAAAGTCTTGTCTGTCAGCTTACTCGCTGACTTACTGATGGCTTTCCTTCTTAACGTCATCCCAGTACACTCCTTTTCTCCAACGTTAATTCAATTCCTTTGTTGTAAATATAAGCAAGGATGGTAGGATTACTAAAATAAAAATTTCTGAAATTATTATCAAAAAATCCCAGCCCAATCAGTGGTACCACGTGACCAGTAATCAGTGCAATAACATGGATTAATTTGGCGTCATGGCTCTAGAAACAGTTAACAGGTGTGAAACTGATTAGGTCGTTTGGATGTCTCAAATTTCCGTTGATAGTTACGTAAAAAATTAAATGCTGACTCAAAATGAAATTGACACTTTTCAATAGATTTTCGGTCATTTGTGTAAGCACATTTGTTTACTTATCGAGGAATTCTCCGGTTGGAGGCCGAAAGAAACTTATTTAAATTATGTACAATTAGTATTTCATGTGACATCTTTAAGACAAATTGTTAGGAAGGGCGTCGTTTTCATGGATTTTGTCTGCCACTCGAGCTTGAGAAATTAGGTTTCGGTTCTAGTGCTGTGTTTCACTGTAGTGTGCCAATAGTCTAGAGTGTGAACGCAGTGGAAATATGAATTGCGCTAGTCATGGCAGTTTGAAGGGACGTGAAATTATTGTTATGAAAAAGAAAGTTGCTTGAGGAGGGAGGTGTGTGAAGTTATACTGGACCAGCATTCTGAGTAAAAGTAGTAAAGAGGACCCATTTATCCTATTGATCACGTTTTAAAGTTGGATTCTCTGAGTTCGGCATGGAAAGTCTTGAATGACGCTGAAAAGGGAGTGTGTTGGGACTTTCATTCAAAAGGCGTCTGGAGGCTGAGGAGAAAGCACTTTTAAAACAAAGTGAGATGCTTCCAAGGAAAGGGGTAGAATGGGTCCTACGGGTAGAGAAAGTAAAAAGTCAGTCAATTTCAAGAGCCTCTCTTGGTCTATACAGAGTGGACAAAAATGTGTATGTAGAACCTCAATACAAGACATGTTAAAACTCATAAAAAATCTTCACCCATGGTGAGTCGGCCTTACCCTGTAGACTACAGCTTCCTCGCCTCCCGTGAATCTATTGTTTAACACGACTCCCTCTCCGCCAATTTCTCTCAATGAGAAAGGACGAAGCGGAGAAAAGAGAAAGTTCCATTATGTTCCACTCCCATCAAAATCCGAAACCCCCTTTGATTGAGCGCTTTCAGAATACTTACAGACTAATTTCAGCAACCTGGAATAATTTTATGTTTCAACGCTTTCTCTTTGCAACTAATAAGACGAAAAATTAAAAGTTTATGAAGTAAATCTTTAATAAATTTGGCAGGAAAGCTTTGCACTACAGAACCTTTGGAAATGTTTGAATGCTTTCTTCGCTTTGCACAACCTAAGCGAACATGTCGTATAGATTCCACCGGTGACAAACATTCATTCGCGGCTATCACGCTTAAATTTTTGAAACTAGCACTTCAAATACTTCAAAGGGACAAAAACCAAAGTCTTGAAGCTGTTCTCCTCATTCAGGCATTCAGGCTTGTGATTTATTGACTAAGGATACTATTTTATTTTGGATTTATGGAATAGTGAATCCTTGACGTAACATGTTACTCATTATTATTTTACAGGAGGAGGCAAGGTGGACGTTCACCTAGTTAGGCTATGATTGACAGAAATCTGCACAAGCTTCTCGATGAAATCACGAGACAGGGCGGCTATGAAGGAGAAATCTGAGAGTAATCGGATAATTGGAAGAATGGTGACTCCCAGTTTCAATGCATCTCCGCCGCATGGAATTGACCCAATCACTGTTGCCTCTCAACCTATTCTTACGCATGACACCCAGTATCCAGATCAAGCACAATTTGAGGCTGACAAACGGTCCGTCTACAAGTAAGTCAACAAAAGTAAATAATAATCAAGATGATTTTGCAATTATTTGCCAATGATTTTATCATATTTCTGGTTCTTGACTCCTGAGAGACCAATAGCTAATCTTCTCTATGAGGCTTAACATAAATTCGGAGGCAGGAAATGCGATCGTATCGTTGTTAGAAACTGATTAAATCATTTCTTGTTTCCAGGCACCCATTGTTTCCTCTCTTGGCCCTTCTTTTCGAAAAATGTGAAATGGCGACGCAGACAGCCGCCGATTCTCCGATCTCAGATAGCTTTCACCAGGATCTCGAGGTATGTTTTTAGCTGTGTGTTTGAGTGTGTCAGAACCTAACAGTTCGATGTTACCCAGGAATAATTTTATGAAATTATATTTGTAGGCATTTGTTCAGCATCAGGAGCGAGACAAAAAGCCATTTCTAGTGAACGATCCTGAAATTGATGGACTGGTAAATTGAAATCTACGAATGAAACCGAGGTTTAGGACATGGAACATTTTGTTAATTGTGCTTTCATTTTTGTAGATGATTAAAGCTATTCAAGTTTTACGAATACACCTCCTGGAGTTAGACAAAGTTCAGGAACTCTGCAAGGATTTCTGTAATCGTTACATTACCTGTTTGAAAGGAAAAATGCAGAGTGAGAATCTCCTTCGTTCTGATTACTACGAAAATGGAATTGGAAACAACGGAGGAGGTCATCACAGTTCACAGAGCAACAGTCCAAATAATTCTTATTCCTCAAATGGAGATGCTTCTGTTTCACCTCCAAATGGAGTATTCCATGTCCAGCATTTGAATACTGGACAAAATTATGCTCTACATAATACTCCGCCATGTTCTACCCTTAGTCATACAAATAGCCTCTCAACTACGTCACTTCCACATTCTATTGGAGGTCATCATCCCTCATCTCCTGACGACGGACATTCTAACAGTACTAACCACCATCATAATCACAACTCCTCGTCTGCTTCCTCAACCTCAGGCATTGCACTCATCCATGGTGGAACTCCACTCTCTCAAATCGGTGCCAATATTTGTCCTCCTGTTTCTCAAGATACCTTTGTCCAGAGTAAGTTGTACAGCATTGTTGTCCTCAGATCCATAGTGAGCGAGCAACAGCATTAATTACGTGTCTTTATAAGCATTATAACGCTCAGATCTGACTATCTAGCTCCGCAAAGTCCTAGTTCCGGTGACGAAGAGGAAGATTACTTGGGCAGAAAAAAACCGAAGCGTGGTGTCCTCCCAAAACATGCCACTTCCATTATGCGATCGTGGCTCTTCCAGCATATTGTGGTAAAACGTCTAATATTCGCTTATACTCAATACATGTCAAAGGCTACATGTTCACATGATTATAAATACACCTGGTTCTTGATCTCCTGAAAGTACCAAAAGCTAATCTTCTCTATGAGGACGCATTCTGCTCCGTCTTGAAAGTTGCAACATAATGGTTTTCTTCGGCTAATTTGGCTAATTGAAACGACTATTTTTAATTGTGCTAGCATCCGTATCCCACGGAAGATGAGAAAAGGCAAATCGCTGCTCAGACTAATCTAACACTCCTCCAAGTCAATAACTGGTTCATCAACGCGAGGAGACGAATACTCCAGCCAATGCTTGATGCTTCAAATCCTGAAGCTTCAGTGACACCTAAGGTATGGCATAATTAAAATTAATGAAAACAAAAGCGAATCGTGAATCCCATTTAACGTATTGTTTCATTTAGGTGAAGAAGCTGAAAACACATAATTCGAAACCAGCTCTGAAATACTGGTCAGACAATTTAGCGTCTGTAGGTTCTGGTCAAGTTGACGACGATGCTGAAGATTCTAATGGGTTAGGCCAGGATCTAGGTGAGAACGCGCACAACTTTATTTTGTATTCTAAAATAAGTGTCATGTCTGCCCAGTTTAAACCCCATTCTAATTTTAACGAATGTAAGATTTTAACGCATAATTTTAATGCAGACGAATCCAGTGACGAATTGGACGAAAGTAGCAATGATGGAAATGAACTCCTCATTGATAATAGTGACTCATCACAACCATAAATGTCAGAGAATTTACTAAGCTTCCTGATCTTCCATTCCAAAAGAATTTAATTGAAAGACATGGAATTCGGTCTATAAGCGTTCGGTACAGTAATTTGGAACATTTTACTCACTCGCAGTCTTCGTCATTTTTCCTATGTAATTTCATTTTCCATCAGTTAGTTTCTCATATACGAATTGCTCAAATCTTATTGTAACTCGATATTTTAAAAGTAGAGAACATAGTTTAATTTGGTAGTCGTAGATTACACAAAGGAGTATTAGCAAAGATTTATTTAAAACTTAATACCCCAGTCCTTGTGAACCTTTCAATGAAATACGAAAGTAGCAAGTCGCAATTAATGTGACGAAACAAGTAATGCATTCCAATTTCGCTGTAGCTTAACTTCGAAACCTGTCTTTAAAACTTATGAACTTGAGATTATGCGAATTATTTTCAGCCAATAATACTTTGTCTTCTTTCGTGTGTCATGTCATTTTTTAAATGCTAACTACCCGATCAGTATGGCTGGTCTAAATAAATATAACAATCGGAAACCACATTTAATGGCAACATTTACATCATTTCGGGTTCCTGTACACCAAAAGCATTAATTACGCCATTAGGGGTATTAAAAAGCTTAGAAGTGTAAAAAATAAATAGGTCATAAAACATGGATTAGGTACTGAAAAGTGTCCCCAAAAATATCGATTATTTTGTGCATTTGGTAAAATTTAGGAGAGCGTATCCGTTTGTAATGTTTGCGATGATATATTATGGTAAGTAAGGGTAAGTATTATTATTCGGTGGGTGTTTCCTTTCTGGCAAACCAAATCTCGTCATGGTCGTCATCTTTCTCTAATCTAGAGAATAAAATTATTGGGTTAATTTATACCGAAATTAATTGGATATTTTAAATTGACTCAATCGTGCGTTAAAAAATCAAGAGTCAAGAAAAATGTAACGGGAAATCACCTACCTGAATGCTGAATAATTTTCTCCCTGCTTGATTGAATGGGAGAAGGATTTGAGAAGACGAGTGAATTAGATGAAGTGTTAGGCATTTCGACCATGGGGATTTCGTTTGCCAGTGAATCCTAGCAAACGCCGTTCACTATCCTACAGATAAACAAAAGCATTCTTCAGTTATTCAACTAGTACTAAAAACATCAAATACTGATCAATCCACCTCACCGGGGGAGTGGGGGAGCTTTTATAGCACCTAACCCTACCCAGTTCTTCCGGATTGCCTCCACATTTCATTCAACTCGTTATAATTCACAATGCCAGACTTTATTTAGAAGGATTATGGCTATAAAATGTAACGCACGTAATCGTGGGAGAATTTCCTACGTTAAAATCTTTAATTTGATCATATTCAGCAGAAGAGGTGTGTTGCTTTTAGAGAAGTTGTTCCCTACTATTGAATACTAGAAGAATAAATAGTTGATGTCCTAAGTACTGTCGCAAAATTAAGATGGAACTGGAGTATAGCCAATATACCTGGACTTGAAGATAGTATCAGCATTCGTGTTGATCCAACTAAACAGGATTATACTGGCGGCGAAGACAATGATACCAGAAATAAGTGTAGTAATTTCTTGAATCTTGGAAGGTTGCAGAAATATCCGCACGCGCAAATCTGACCACACGGATTCTGTCCATGTCGAAAATTTGCCACTTTTCCAGTCGTAGTTATCGACGTCATCGAATGCTGGACTCTGTGCTGATTGTAGTTGAGACGTAGTTTCGTAACAACTACCGTTAATCCACATGTACTCGAATACCTAAATTATAAATAGGAAAACTTTAAATTACGGCAGTGATGATCTGTATTTACATATGTATATATTTAATACATAATATATTTTTCAGTTACACCTCTCAACAAACTGTTATAAATATTTAACTTGGTAAAGATTCTTATATTATAAATACCTACGTAAATGTTACGCTTTCTTACCTGGGAGTCATTCTCGTTCCGTTGACAGTCATCCTTCGTCCGATTTGTAATCACACCTTGGTGATATCCCATAACATATTGTGTAATTGTGGTCATCACATTGATTCGACGATTCACGCCAACATAAAAGGCTTTTGAGACTTTATCTAGTGCTGCCGCATCGTCGTTCGTCACTGTTTGGAAGAGTTGACAGCTAGGAGATTTGACGTAACATTCCAAAATATCGTTTACCTGTTGAAAACGCTGTTATGAAGCCCTCTTTCCTTTCTATTATTTTCGTGTATTTTTTTTTATTAAGAAATTGTCAATTACCAAGCCAGGATCTCCTACAGTATTGGAGAATGGTCTTTTCTCTCCTTTTTTGATCAATTCTTCAATTACTATAGAAATTGTCGCAACGAGTGATGATATTCCAGACACTGTTTGACTCATTGCGTTCTCATACTGAATATTTTCTGCATCATCTAAAATACTGTTGTAGTGCCTATAACGGAAGCGAAACATCAATAATAACCTACTGAATTCAGAATGACAGTGAATGGAAGCACAATTACTTGTTCTTGAATTTTTCCTGGTAGTTAGTGATAACAACGCCTGGGAAATCCGCATTCTGTCCAAGGAATGTTTGCAGGGACGACGGTGGTACACCCATTTTGTCTCTGTCAGGCCAGTCGGGTACTAGGATTGGTGTAGTTAGCCGCTGGCGCTTAAATCTTTCAATCAAATCATTGAAACTTTGATTGAATGCCGACGAATTCCAATTCCTGTAAACGTAATAAGGCTCGTGTGGCAAGGAAAGGGAGAGTTGATGCAACTCGATGTAGTACATAATATCGTCCAAATGCAATAATGCTGGGAAACTACTCAATTTATCTAAATGAAACGAAACGATTAATACAAAACTTCAGTTGCTGATCGAGTCAATCGTGTATGATAACTCACCGATCTTAATTTTGTGTGGAAAATTGTCGTTTGCCATGTCGTACACAACACGACTTGAGCCGATATAGTCAAATGCTTCGCCATTGAAGATCATAAAGTAGATATTCGAAACCTAAGACAATCACACAGCCTCAGGTTATCAAAACCTAATGTTCTTTTTCATGATTTCCAAAGCGTAAGTTCAGGTAAGTGTAAGCTCAGGTAATAGTAAATTTTTCCCGTCGTACCGTGGGGCTGTTCAACAGGTCTTGCTTAAGATGTGCGAGTTGTTTCACCAAAGCAAGTATTGCTGTTACTCCTGTAGCTACCGTGTCAGCTCCTGGCGATATTTGGTCAAACATGGATGCTGCATCGAGCCTTGCGGCAATCACAATTACAGATCTATTTCAAATCAAGATAGAATTTGAACGTTAACACATTTATTAACACTTCTCAGATCTGTCTTCTTCCAGAAAGAAACAGATCCAAAACAAATGCAACTTATTACCCTTTCTTATGCGGCTTAGCTTGATTGCTGGGGACAAGAGTTGACCATACGTTGGCATCACCAAGTGGATCGCACACAATACCTTAAATAAGAATACGTGTTTAAGCCATCTGCCAACAGCCATAAAGTAAATAAATGAATGATTACTATTCACTCACTTGGGCTGACGCTAACTTCGTTCAACTTATTCCGACGAATACAAGTTGGGGTGTCAACTGCCGCGGACATAAAACTGTCCAGTTCTGCGGAACATAAAGGCCAATCCCTTGGGCCACTGTCATTTGGTTGATTATGCATTTTGTAGCACTAAAATTGGGAAATAAAATGTCAACATTGTAACACGACGGATTAACTGATTTGATTACGTCCGAAAGTAGGATGTCCCCAGAAGTTTCTTCACCATCTTACCTCAAGTAAACGTTTTACTGAAGTTTCAGATGATGCATAGAATATGGGAAAACTCCAGTCGCGGAATAGAATTTCGTTTCCAGGTTCATTCCATTTAGGGCAAAAATTGAAATAGCTGGTATTGGTGTAGAACCCTTCAGAAAAGTGAATATAAAAAAGAGTCACGTCCTCTCCCATTAATCTTAACTGAACTAAACGTAATTAAAAGCGCTGTCTTACCGTATCCTCGATTTGGGCATGTACGATCAGGGGAGTAAGCTGAGACAGTTACGTCGCCACTTTCATTTCGTCCTAACAAAATAACTCCGCTGACTCGGTCTTCAGAATTTTGAAACTGTTCCAATACACGCGATGTGAACCATTCCAAGTGTAACAAAGCTACGTATGGGGAATGTGGCCCCTGTTCCACGATCCAGTTGATGTCAGCCTGTGTCTTTACCAATTGAAGTACACCAACGCTTCCGCCTTGCTTCGCTGTAAAAATAAAATAGACATAGCCATTGAGCCCAGTCAAATCAGTTCTCACTTTAATTCTTTATTTGTGATAGGATTAACAAGTTAGTCCAGGGTGTTTAGGTTACATCACAGCAGTTTCTGTTTCAAACTTACAATTGCAGCCAACTTGATGGGTAGCATTCATTCTTCGAAAACACGCAAAACTATCTGGGATTCGTTGGTAAATTCGCTGACTGACAGCAGAGTCTCTGTCATTGACAACACCAGAGACCCCAAATGTCATCAACGTCAGAAGTGTCACTGTAAGCATGATTTTGTTTGAGCTGTAAGTATCAGAGAACATGATTTTGCGCGGTTTCATTGTCGGGCGGCCGGGCCGTACGGTTGCGCTGTGCTGTCTGCTGTGACCTAATTCGTCTCGTTTACTTCAATCAGCAACTCCTGTGCGTAATAAAAAGAAATAAAAAATTAGAGAGAGGTCTCTATGACCTGATGAATCGGTATCTTACTTGCGTGTGGAACAATAACTGGTGACTCACAACACAACCTTCGCCACCAGCCCGTGTGGAAAAACTGAGCACTGAATGTTTTGAATCCAGTAAAATATAATTATTCGGCGATGACCGCCAGTTAAGTACGCACGTACATACACTATACCTTTATGGAATTTAGAGTACAACAGAAAGCAGGTTTTTATTCACGATTAATCGATTTAGTCATACCAAATTAACTAATCGAGTTAGTTGTTACTTCAATTTTCAATTTGTTGAAGTCGGAATTGCAATTTAATTTGTTTAGTTTTCGTTTTTTAATTTCGCCAAAAAAAAAACAAATCAATTTTGACAATCGGATTTCAAACTGACAATGTTTGAGCGCGCTTTTTGGACGAACTTAAATTTTGAAAAGGTGCAAAATCCATCATCCGGAATCCGGATGATGGATTTTGCACCTTTTCCTTTGCATCCTCCGATCGGCGGCGGTTATCAGGCGGATCAATAATTTTTAAAAGGATTTTTAAAATTGTTTTTTCGATTTGATTTCAGATTTCAATTAAAAAACAAAACGATTCGGTGTTCGGGTAGTTGACAATTCTGAACTTTGACCTCATCCAGAAATTATAAAGGATCGATCGTGCTTCGTTTGTTATAATTCATTTATCGATTATATCACTAATCTAAATCAAGGTAAGTAAACTTGAACACAGATGCAAAAACTCAATTGTAGAATTAATCTCTACCTTTTCTTTGTACTCTGCTCGTTGCTACAGGACAGATTTATATTTTGTATCCCGAATCCATAATCCCATTGACTTGATATGGCCAAACATCATCCGGACTTGATATTCTGCAGGAAACAACCAGGAGTTGGTAAGGAACGATATACTAAAATATATTCAAAAATATATCCAACTTAGCAACTACTGGAATACTAATGGTTGTTTTATTTCTTTTCAGCTATTGGGAGGCTCTGCGAGAAGTGCGACGGGAAATGTGTCATTTGTGATTCTTATGTTCGCCCGTGTACCTTGGTCCGAATTTGTGATGAATGTAATTACGGATCATACCAAGGACGTTGTGTAATTTGTGGTGGACCAGGTGTTTCTGATGCTTATTACTGTAAAGAGTGTACCATTCAAGAAAAGGACGTAAGTTTAGGAAGTACGGTTTACGAATTTCTGAAGTCCCCAGCATTATGGCTAAGAATAAATAATGCATTGTCATCTTGTTTATGTAGAGAGATGGCTGCCCGAAAATTGTCAACCTAGGAAGCTCAAAAACGGACTTGTTTTATGAACGCAAGAAATATGGATTCAAGAAGAGATAGTTTTCGTTCATTTTCAATGTCCTGTTCGACAAAACCATTTTTGTACAGTAATGATTTACATTTAATAATTTTTCAAATATATTTTTCTTCTTTCAAGCAGTGTACCCAACTTTACGTCGCAGCAATCCAAGATTTTCCGGAACACTAAATCTGACTTTTTCACCAGCATACTTGTAATTAGCTGGATATACCAAAAAAACATCAACCAAATGTGTACTGTTTCCACTCAGGGAAGCTTAATCAGTAGTTATGAAAGAAGAACCGACAAGGCTTTGTAAATTATAACAAGCTTCTATTACTTTAATTTATGGTCATTTCGCACTTCACGTGACGTAAGCTAGTTAACAGCAAACAATGAAATTTAGTTTGTTTTATTCTTCCACTTTCACAATTAGTCTAGTCACAAATTAGCGTCGTAATGCCTTGATTTTCCATCCAGAGAATATCATTTTCCTGGGACAAGAAACAAGTCATTTTGCGTTTCGCCACGGTCTGGCCTTGTTGTCTAAACTATTCAATTGTTAACTTGTTGCGTTCTTAACTAATCTTTAAAGAATTCAAAATGCCAATTTTCTTAATAACTTGTTTCGCTATTTTTGGCTCTACCAGTTCCGAGAATCCAAAAACCGGGACGCCACTTTCGTCCTATGAAGTTGTAATGAATTGGGGAAAGTTAGATTATAATTTCAGTTCAGCAGAAGACAGGGAATTTTACAAGGTCAAAGGGGATTACATTCCTGAAAATATCATCATTACTGGTATTAAAGTAATCGACAAGCGAATATTTTTGGCTGTGCCACGTTGGCGTGAAGGTGTTCCAGCGACACTTGTCTATGTGAACTACGACCCAAGTTCAGGGACACCAAATAATCCTATCCAGCAGCAAACCAATAGTCCCCTTCTCAATCCGTACCCCAACTGGGCAGTAAGTTTATAATCCAATCATTCTTTCTAGAATCCATGTAACCAATTCCTT
>JABASL010000249.1:6570-21634 GCA_019775825.1 Neanura muscorum | reverse complement strand
TCGGTCATGATTTCTTGTAATTAAATGGGCTTTGGGTGGGAACAAAATAATTTTTGTTCATAAGTTTCATTTTCGCAATTTCACAACAGATTTATAGTTGTTTTTTTTCTTCTTTTTTTTTTGCAAAATTCGGGGAATCGGAGATCCCCACACACAACCAATCCGCCTCCGACAATGTCAGAAATTTTCTTACTGTCAAGACATAGCGTGTGGACCCTTCGTAAAAAGGCGTAGTAACATTTATGGAGACATCTAACGAGAGTTAGGGTACTGATGCTATTTAATACTGCGTAAATTCGACGAATTTTATTAATACTAAACTTACCACCGCGTGTGCCTTCGGTTCTGTCTGGGAAGAATTCCATAAGTGGTCCTCCTGAAAACGTAGAATCCAGTGGCGTAGCCAGACCATCGTTTCGGGGGGAGACAGACCTAGGGGAGTTTAGGGTATTTAGGGTATTGTCCCGGGGAAACTAAAAAATCGCGCCGCCAGGCGTAGAAAAACCTGATCTTTGTGGCCTGAAACGCTGTTAAAACCTATTAATACGCCCATATTTAACCAAGCTAAGTCATTGCGCCGTGAGGCGCCAAAAATTTTGATTCTTGTGTTTCGGAATTGCTAAAAAATTGATTTTGAGAAACGTTTCGGGGGAGGACATGTCCCGCCCGTCCGGTTGCTGGCTACGCGACTGCGTAAACTTAAAGGTTTAGGTTGCATAAAATCCCAAGTTACCACTCCACGTGCTAAATGCAAATGACCTTTTGACCTGGCGCGTGGTAATAACCCCTTAAAATTATTTTAAAATTTCCGTTTAATTCCATTTCCTTTAATACTTGAAGCTTTATTGTACTAATATCGGTTTGGCTTTTTAAATTATTCGGGCCAAGATGTTTTTTATGTCCTCTTCGCCATCGCTTGACGATCGCTTTGGCATTGGTTCTGGTTCTTGAATTGGACTGAGTCGACGCAAAAGCATGGAAGCAGTTATATTTGGGTTCTTTTCTTTCTTCAGACGATCGAATTGTTGACCAAGGATACTCTTGACACGCTGGCGTGGTTTCGGAGGCTTTTTGGCTGTTGTAACCAAAAAAAAAATACAAAACATGTCACAAATCGTTTCCGGCGCATACGTACAAATTCCATATTTTCAAATTTGAAATACAAACGTTTCAATTGAGAAGTTCCTAGCAAGTATCTCACCAGGAAAACTTTAGTCTTAATTAAGCAAAGGTCGTCGTGATCCCCGCGGGGTTTGTCTATGGCTGCCATGCCACAAACCCCACAAACCACCACACAGTAGTAACAGGCAAGGTCATGTTTTAGCCTTAATTTTAGTTGGGTTAACGTTATCTTAACATACGTTAGGGTTAACTTAACCTATCATGCGGTTAAGACCCCCGCCATTGCCCAAAACTTACGTTTTTTCTTCTTTGGAGGTCTTTTGATGTCATGTCTCCTTCTGTCGAAGCCACGGAGCCTTAATTCTTCCAAATGCTCCCAAACATCGTTCCGATATTCCCGTTCTTTGCGAAGATTGATCCGAATTCCATGGTAAATGTTAATTTTGTCCATGATTGGGTTTCCATCCTTCTTGTAGAGAAGACTATAGAGCTTAGTTTGATCAATTTGTCCATCACTATCATCTTCAATCCAAACGTTGATCGTATCCTGGAAGTTAATAACTTCAATTGGCTCTCCTTCACTTTCTGTGTCACGAAATGGAAATGGAATCAAGTATTGGAATTCTAGCATGTGATGATCCACGGCAATGGGATCCGAAATCCGGTGAATACGTCTGCGCGACAGTTCAATGTGAAGAAAGAACGCACGCCAGAAACGACGATGTCGTCGATGAAAGATGAAGCCATAAGTGTAGAGTATAATGTGAACTCCGACCTTTCCAACAAATGGAAGCACAATGCCCCCGAGTACATACACGAATGGTACAAGACCAAAGAATATTGGCAGAATTTGAGTAAACGTATAATACGTTGGATGAGTTGGAATTACAGCCACGAGTTGCGCATGCTCCGTATCATTTCCGGTTTCCCTTTCATTATAGAATATAAATTCGCTCAAGAAGTAACCCCAAGTTGTGATACTTGGAATATCAGTTGGGCCAGCCTCCCAATGCCAAGGGTATCGACTGTCATGGACGAGAGTGCG
Source organism: Neanura muscorum (assembly GCA_019775825.1). Classification (NCBI taxonomy): domain Eukaryota; kingdom Metazoa; phylum Arthropoda; class Collembola; order Poduromorpha; family Neanuridae; genus Neanura; species Neanura muscorum. Next base: position 19,467 of record JABASL010000249.1, on the reverse strand, counting down.
AACGTAATGGACATATGGGGTTGCTTTTTCACAGCGCCTGCGCGTTACGCCAAAATTTGCAACTTCTTTGTAGTATCGTGTGTACTCGAAGGTGTGCTCTACCTTGCTAGAATAATTTGAATATAAAAAAATCCAAAAATTCTAAATTTTTCTATAATCAAGAAAAATAGTTTAATTTTTTTTAATAATTATCCTTCGTTCATTCAAATATAAACAATTTGGATAGAAATTAACGAATTTTTTTTAAAACCCTAAATCAATTTTTTAAAAACTGAAATTGAAAAAAAAAATGAATTGAGAACTAACGTCGTCCAATGTCGCCGCAAGTAGGTTATAGTCTTGGCATAATAACTTGCATCACCAAGTTGAGGTAGCCACTGCAAAATCAAAATGTAGACGATAAAGGTTCTTATGTCAAAGGTCACCATTTCCTGGTAAATGTTTCACTGCCTACATTTTCAAAATTTGAAAATATAGCATAGTAGTTAGCCGAAAGCAACCATTTTCTTGTTATTTTGTCAAATATTTTGTCCAGCATGTGGCTGCATTACTAAAATTTGGCCGATGGTTGTTGTAACCATGAAAACTCCCGCCTTCCTTTAAAATTCTAATAGCGTTAATTATTCTAAAATTTAACTAGGGACTGATAGTGGCTCCTAACTGAATTATTATAAAGTGCTGCAACAATGTTTTCTGAGGTCAACGATTTATCGTTATGTGAAACATTCTCTCGTTAATGCTGCTCTTTCTCCGCTTGGGAAAGAGCAGCATTAAGTGAATTTAGTTATTCAACTACCGTTGCATAGGGTGACAAATGGCGAAAGCGCAAAATTTAAAATGCAAAATGGACTGCAGAACATTGTTTCACTTTGAATTAAGCCTTAGCCTTGTTTTATTGGAAATTACTGCTGATGGTAGCAAATTGATTGAATTGAGTAATTTGAGATTTTAAAAGTTAGCACTACAGTTAGTACTAAATTTGTTTATTCCTTAATGGTTGAACATTTCATTTAAAAATGACGTTAATTTCAACACGAAATTTTACGGATGGTCATAAATATAACTTTGTTGTCTGTCACATGGTCCAGCTTGTGAACACGATCCTGTTTTTGACCCCATCAATCACATTCACTTGGACTTGATTTGAAAATTGTAGAATTGATTTTATTAGTAGGAAGATTTAGTTAGCAGTTGACAAATTGCGATTTGGAATTGATTCATAAGAAATATTTCTTCTACCAGCCGAAAATTCCTGCTATACTACTTGAAGGTTTACGTCCCTCCAGCCTCAGTAGTGCAGCATTTCTCGCGAAAAACTAAAACAGCGCTAAAACCAAACCAGCTAAAACCAAAATACCCACAAATTAATTAAGTTAAATTAAGAAATTCATTGAACAAATTCAATTAACACTATTTTAATCACCTATTTTCTATAATGATTTATTATTTTTACTTATTTTAAAGACCTCTCAGCTTAGCATATTACCGCTTTTTTTTTATGTGCACTCGAATTCCAGCGTCCCGTTTTCCGTATTTTTCATCTGATTTTTTAGGTATTTGGTTTACACCGGAAGGAAAGTTTTGAAGGGGCCGTATTCAAACGAGGGTTTCATCAGGGTCATATCACGTATACTTTAAAGTACCCTATTTCCCGGACTATAAGACGCCCCGACTATAAGACGCACCCCGACTTAATAAATTCTAGACCGCAAAGGCTTTATTGACGAGTTCAACTATAACACGCACCCTCACGGTTTCGACCACCAACTAGCGTGTAAGACGCGTCTTATAATCCTTGAATTATGGTACAAGCTGAACCTAAAACCCTAATAGTCAAAACAAGCCAGTCTCGACGATCTCATCACAGAGAATTCAAGGCACCTTAAAACTAACCTTAGAACTAACCCCAAAACTAACCCCAAAACTAACCCAAGGTCAAAATAACATTTGAGTTGTTCTCCATGGCGTCACCAATTCTTACTTTTACAGAATTTTGACCTGTGGTCTCTAAACTCTAGGCCATGAGACAGCTAGCCGTCTCTAGCCACGGCTACAGAGAGCTAGCTCACCTAGCTAAACCTAATTTCAGCAAAAACCAAATCGGTCTTATTCAACATTATTTACAAGATAGGTCACGGGTCAGAATAATCTCTGTCAAAAATTGCGTAGATAAATGGGATTTCAACAATAAATTGTGTTGCTATGATCCAGCTGAAGGTTCCTCCAATTTCACAATTTTTATTTTTTTTCAGAGAACAGGGTGACCATTTATTCAATTTTGCAATCTATAATTCACAATTTTACCCCCATATTTCTAGATTTTGTTTCTGGTGGTTTGGTTTCAGCTATTTTGGACTTTCGACAAATTGGCAAGCCTAGATAGCCTGGTAGCAATTGGGAAAGGAAGTTGTTGAATGAGCAAAGTAGGATCCATTAGTGATGAAAATAAAACAATGGAAAGAGGATGAGATCTTGTTACTTTCAAGATCCTATCAGGTAGAAAACATTTTCAATTACATCATTTAATCTCGTCATTACAACCAACACTGTCACAATTTAAACTCCTTTGGAACGTTCTAGCCGCAAACTTCATCAACTGACTAACTGCTGACATTAACAGACATTTAACTCAAATTTAGTTACAATTTAGCTGGGTCAACGACACTTTTAAATGACCGCGTACCATGTTTTCATGTCCCACCAAAAGGCGCCATATCTTCTAAAAACGTATGACAATGACAAAGAAAGTGAATGGGACAAAGCCCTATTGTTATCTTTCAGCGTTACTTTACGACCCATCTTTTTTTCGTAATTGTGAAAATCAACACTAAAAAATATCTTCATATAAATTGAGATGTTGGAATTAGACTTCAATTCAACTTTTCCTTAAAAACGCATCTTTGTTCGACGCCTCTTTTTAATTTTTTTTTAAATTTTAAATTAATACAAAATTTAAAATAAAATAAAAATGCTCAAGATGTTATCGTTTCAAATGCTAAAATGATTTTAGCATTTTAGTAAAATCGACAGCACGTGCTTGACGTTTTGTTTAGTTATGGAATCACAAACCTGTATATAAATATGTGTTTAAAATAATTAGAAAACTGTTTACAAGATGTCGATTAAGTGATTCAAAAATAAAACAGAATGAATGAGAAAATGAATGAAAATCTCTGTCATCTATTGTTATATTTTTTCATTATTGTTATATTTGCCTATTGTTAGTATTTGTGATAAGAATGATTCATGTGGAAGGAGGGACTTCTTCACACCTTGAAGGACCAACCTTTTAAGTATAGGTGTGACACACACTGACTCCTGGGTGGTACTCAGCTAACCAGGGACTGCTCTAAGTACCCCCTGTCGTTGACATTTTGAGAAAGCAAGTCGCCCTCAACCCTTCCTATCCAAAAATCTGGATCACTTCTGACCATCACCTACCCTCAACTCTCATGTCACTACCAGGAGGGGGGTTTAAGTGACCGTCAGAAGGGTACTTAACTTACAAGTGAAGGTGGTTAGCCATTCCTGTTTGTCATGCCGCGGATTTTGAACTGCAGAGATTTACCTAGTTAGGACCCTTGCTTTTCGTTCTGTTTGTGTTGGGATTAAGGAGGGTACTTTGATTTTAGACCCTTTGAAAGAGCCCTTTGTAAAAGATTTGAAATTGAATCAAGTCAAGGCAGAAGAAGTCAGTGATACGGAGAGTGAGGATCAAACAGGACCCTTCGTGCCGAAAAGACAAGAGAGCAGTAGCAAAGTCAAAAAGTCTCCCTCTTGGATTTAGATCCCTGTCACTTCCAATTTTATAAAAGGGCCTTTATATACAGGAGGACCCTTCAATCCTATGTCGTCCTCTGAAACCCTTTTGTATCCTTTGGATTCAAAAACCAAAACGTCAGGCCCAGCTGCGTCTTTTGAAGCCCTGTGCCTGTTCTTGTCATGAACATGGAGTACAAAAGGGACCGGGGGTACTTGGAAGAAATGTAATAGGCTCATTACACGTTTAGATCAACTATTCATGACGACATGACACCCGTGTCATCATCTTTTACTCTTACTCTCTCCCTGTCCCTGTACACACGTTCACTTGGAAGTTCTAAGCCGGGTATAAGCGCCCAAGTGAGCCCTTAGCATCCATTAACACATTTCCAAAGTCAGTTGATCATCAGAAGTGAAAGTACTCGTGCTAGTGGTCCACTTTGTGTCATCGGCTTCCAGTCCACAATTGGCCATTAGCCAAAAACACTTACACTGTTATCACAAATTTTACAATTTTTGAAGCTTGTGATGCTTTCCCCATGTGCGAGTGCCATCCCTCGCCCTCCAAATACTGTGGACCACATCAGCCGTTAAGGCACACTTGACATCGCATGACTTAGGTTCACTTTGTGTCATCGGCTTCCAGTCCACAATTGGCCATTAGCCAAAAACACTTACACTGTTATCACAAATTTTACAATTTTTGAAGCTTGTGATGCTTTTCCCATGTGCGAGTGCCATCCCTCGCCCTCCAAATACTGTGGACCACATCAGCCATTAAGGCACACTTGACATCGCATGACTTAGGTCAATAGGTGTGTCCTGGTAAAGCGTGCTCTAGCTATCATGCCATTTGAGTGCGACATGAGGTCAAGTCCCTTTGTCCGAAAATGAAACCTCGAGGTGGACTAGACCAGTGGTAACCAGATGGCGGGTTAACGTGTATGTTCCCCAAGGAAAGCTGCTGACTTGTCACCCCCAAGAAGGGTCACGGAATTCGACGGGGTCTGACCATAAGAAAGGTCACCCAGGGTGACCGCCCCCCCCCCCCCTTCGTTGGGAGCATCAGTGGTTTCAGAACGTTTATTAGTTCTCCGTTGTGTCAACCCTATTCTTTGGAAAAAGCTGTCCTGTTTAGAAACATCTTGGAGAAGGTCATCGACCAAAGGTCAATAGCCAGGATAACTATGAAGGTAAGATACTAAACGCTCACCTTTGACCTTGAACTGCGTAATTTCTAAGGGGAAGAAATAATTTTGGAGAAAGTTATGGTAAAGTTCAGCAGTTATTTTCCAAGTAAAGTTCGTTTGTGTGACTGATGGAGAAAGCTTGCGCGGGGGAATTTGAATTTGAAGAGTTGGTGATGGTTTTTGGGTTGTTGTAAGTGGGTTGTAAGTGGGTAAGTTTTTGTGGGGCTTCTTGGAGAGATTCTACTTTGTGATCTGTTGGTGTTGAAATGTTTTTGGGCGATGGATTGGGCCTAGAATCCTTTTATTTCTCTTTTGTCACCACTTCCACTCGCATCTTCTTCAGCTTCTCTTCATTTTGTGTCAGCTAAACACTGACTTTCTAGTCGAAACGGCTTGTGGGTCGACTCGACTTGTCAGTCGAAAACATTCGCCGAGTCGACAGCTCTTGTGGTGTAGTCTAAAACAACATTTTGAGACAGTTTTAGTTGTTTTTAGAAGAATTACTACAAAATCTAGAAAACAAAAGAAACAATTTTCTAGTCACTTGTCTCCAGTCGACGGACAATCAGTTTTTAGTTGTTTCCAGAAGAATTGAAGATCCAGAAAGAGTGACTAACGGAGATTTTGGATATTTTCAGCCCTGGCTGGCACTTCGCCCGATCATGTCAAATCGCTCTAAATTTCTGGTTAGCACAAAACAATTGTTTCCCCTTCTTCCCAAAATTTTGGAAAGGCAAAGAGAAAGCGTCGTTAATTTTCATTCAAGTTCCCTTCTGGACTACTGACTGAGGCACAGAGAGAGTGGACTACCCATATTTTAGAAAGGACCTTCTGCAAGGACCAACTTTTACCCAAAACTCACTCCTGTGGTTGACATAATTGGGAGTTATGATCCAAACTGAGATACACTTGACCCCAAATTTGACCCCTGCCGATCCTCTGTCTTCCCTTTGACATGCACGACTTGGAAGAATTCCACTGCCACCACTTTTCCCTTGTGTAATCTTGAGAGGGTGAGAAAACACTTTCACTGTCTTTTTTCCAACCCCTTTCTCCACAATTCTTCCAGGTAGGATCTTTTCTTTCTACCTTTCTCTCCTTAAATTCAAACTTTTCCTCACTTTTCTACCCCATTTCTGCCCCAAAGGTGCTGCAATTTTCTTTACGCCGTAAATCTTAAATTTTTTCATACTTTTTAACAGTCAAAACCATTTCACACATTTTTTCGAGTTGTCAAATGATAATTCTTCAAAATCTTGGGCGGTTTTTCGAGAACAAATTTTTCGTACCAGATTTTCAAAATTCATAGCACTGAATTATGGTCTTCAAAATTTGAACCGTGCCTCGCAATTAATAATTGTCAAAAAAATTTAAGAAACCCCGAATTTTGGCTGTATTTGACAATTTTGAAATGCCTCTATTTCTATAATTTTTATTAATAAAGTTTAAGGTGATGCAAATCGCTGTTAGTTTTTTTTTCTTCCAATTTATTGAACAAAAAGGTTGCGAAAAAGATATTTTAACCAAGGAGAAAGTTTCTAAAATTTTGAATTTTACTATTTTTTTCACTAAACCTAGAACGTTTAAAATGGCTCGAAAATTTATTGTTAGATTTTGATCTCTGGATTAGATTTATATTGGAATTTTGAATTTGTAAATGTTTGTAATGTTAAGTGGTTAATCTGTTAATTTTAATAGTAATTATCATATTAGTTGGAGTAGTTAAAGTGAAGTGGTTCTAAAAGGAAGGTAAGTTAGTCCACTCTGTCAATTACTTGAGCTGTGCTTGGGATGATAATGAAGGGAAGAATTAAGTGGTGGTGGCGGGTAGATTTGAAATATCCTTTTACAGATCGTGCCTTTTTCGAAAGAACGAATGGCGGGCAGGGTCAAAATTGAAGAGAATGAAGGCCTATAGTTCAGATTTTCATTAGCACCAGAGTGTGACATTTATTGTTATCTCCCAACTACCCACCACCAAAACCCCACCAAATCCCCACTACCCCCCACCCGCATCTTCTTGTCTTAAGTACATTTAATCGACCCTCTTCAGCCCACTTTCACTTTAACCAATCAACCCTACTCTCACGAACTACTTAGCACAACCAACCTCAACCCTTCCACTACGCACACACCTTTACATTTAGGTTTTATTATCACCAAAAACTTGGACCTACATCGTCAAATCCATCCTGTTTTTCTGTCCCTCTGTTTCCGTTTTTTTTTTTGGAAAAAATATCACGGGACTTAATTCTGTCTTTCACGTAAAAGTGAAATGAGTATAGCAGTACCACGTCTTAAATTTGGTGTCAAGGTCTATTGAAGAGAGTAGGAAAGTTGCAGGAGGTCAAGGTGCCTGAGTTAACGGGTTTGACTACAAATTTTGCTGATGAAATTGTGGTCGAATTGACAGTGCTCGAAAATTTGTGTAGAGTTTCGCTTTTCCTTCGACTTCGAGAGTGAAAATTTGGTCGTGAAAGTTGAAAATGTACAATGGGAAATATTTTTTTTAACTGTTTTACTCTGATCATTGAAATATTTAATTTGTCAAGTTTTTGTTTTAATGGCCCGAGCAAAAACCGAAAAATTCAATTTTCTAGTGTCGACGAAATTTTAAAAATTTAACTTTTAAAAATACAGGATGATATTCGAACTCATTTTTGGCGTAATATTTCAGACATTTTTAGCTACTTTGCTCACCAGTTTTTGCAATTAAACTCGATTTCTTCTTTATTTTCAAAATAATTTATAATGGCTGAACTAAAATGTTGAATAAACCCCCATGTTTTTGTTTTAATGGCCCGAACAAAAACCGAAAAATTCAATTTTCTAGTGTCGACGAAATTTTAAAAATTTAACTTTTAAAAATACAGGATGTTCCGATATTCGAACTCATTTTTGGCGTAATATTTCAGAAATTTTTAGCTACTTTGCTCACCAGTTTTTGCAATTAAACTCGATTTCTTCTTTATTTTCAAAATAATTTATAATGGCTGAACTAAAATGTTGAATAAACCCCCCATTATGAAGCTGACAAAGTGGTCAGGTTCATGACCGGAAGCACTAAAATTTATTAGTCTGGAAGTAATTCAGCGCTTAAGTTGTGTAAATTTCAAATGATTTCATCTCTCAAATTTTTTGAAATTTTGTGATTAGTGATTGAAATATTAACTTAAAAAGCCAATTATCACATTTAATGGACCTTGACCTTGTGACATCTGACATATTTTTTTTAGCTGGCAGCGTTAAGCAGCTTTGAAAAGTGACCCATATTTTAGATGGAACATGCTCAAAATTTAATTTTAAAAGCAACGTGGAATGTAGTCGTTGATTTTAATTGCTGTGATGGTTTTAATTAATGAATTGTAATTTTTTTTTTAAATTGACCTCGTGGTCCGAAATCTAACCTCACTAATTTTTTTTTCAGATGGAAGAGTCAGCGTATATTCCTAATGCAATTCCACCAGGTCTTGTTGTATTTTCTCAACCGGGCTATAGCGAGGCGATGAGACTTCAGCGTCCCTTCACTTCTCAGGTAAAATGACTGTGTTCGCTGAAATTTTGTTAAAAAATTTTTTGGGGGAAAATTTAAAATAAGTCTTGTAACCCCGTTACTAATTCAATTCAGTATTCCGTGAGTGTCTGAGAGAGTGAGACCCTTTAGGTCCTTAATTGCCTAATAATCCATGCTCTTCCAAGTGATAAAGTTCGCCATTCCATCGACTTAACTTAGACACAACCTTTTCAAAATTACCGCCTTGGGAAGCATACTAATGAGAAGGTGAGAAAAGGAAAGCACGCCAGCTTTTTTCTAAATTTTGCATTCAAGAAATTGAGCCGTTCGGAATGTTTTTGAACATTTTGAAAATTACCGTCAACCACAAAAATCCAACGCTTAATCATTACCTTACCTTAAAAAAATTTCAGCAATTTGCAATTTTTGTGCCAATTTATCCCAAACCAAACTTTTATATTTATACCAAACTTTTTCCAAATTTTTCAAAAAAAAATTTATTGCGTAGTTTTCGTAATTTTCACCCCTTTTCAAATAATTTGTAAAGACAGTAAAGATGTAAAAATAAAGATATAAAGATATAAAGATATTAAAGCACCTCACCAAATCGAGGAATAACCCTCACCACTATTTTTAGTTTTAGGGTTATTTTGGGTTATTTGGTTTGTTTAGGGTATATTTAGGGTTTAGGGTTCACGAACACTAATAAAACTACCAAAGTATCCCAAATTGGAGCGAATTATTGATCATTTTTTTTATCATTTTTTTATTTGGTGAGGGTTTTTCCTCGATTTGGTTGGAGCTTTAATTGACAGCCCAGCCGACAGTAAATGCTGTCCCGAAATTTAGAATTCAGTAAACACTGTATAGAAATAAGCGCCTGGTAGCCTTAAATTTACGGTATTTGATCCCTAAATAAGAATATTCATATTCAACATAAGTTCATGCACTTGGCATCATTTATTTTTAATAAAGTCAATGGAAGGAGATTCAAAAAATAGACATTTTGAAAAAAAAGAGGGAAATATAATAAATCCTTAGGCTTCCGCTACCCGGGTAGAAAAAAGTAGGGGGAGATTTTTCTTTAACTGAAATAAGACATTTGACTACTAGTCACGAGACCTTAAATCCTTTTCGTTTTATTTTGAATTTACCTCTTCCGTAAATCCACTCATCTTAAATGAAATTTCTAAAAATTCCGAAACTCCTTCAAATGGCACGAAATTCAAATAAGTTAAACTTATAAACATGTCAAACTTCAAACGCATTCATGTCATAGCTTCTTGACCATGAAATATCAAAGTTTAAAGCTCAAAACTCAAGTGAACTCCACACTCCAGGGAGCAGGACAAATTTGCATAGCTAAGGTCAAATTTGCTTCAAATCTGCATGGCTAAGGTCAAACTTACGCAAAATCTTGAATTTGTACTTCCTCTTTTTTATTAAAAGGAGGGTCCTTTTTTAAGATATGACATCGAAATTTAAGGCGTTGGAATTATGAATGGATCCAAAAAATTTTGAGCTTCGTCATTCTGTATCGTTTCGTCGCACGTGACAAAAGACTTCATGCTGGAGATCCAAAGGGCCAAAAATTTAAGCCTTCCTCCCTCACGTTCCAGCGTTCAGGAATACGACCCACGAACAGAATTCCGGACAGAAGACAGAGCACTGGACTAAACGTTGATAATCCCTCTCGCTGATTTAAGAAATCTAAATAACACTTTTTTTTTTAATCTCAGGTATCAGATTCCAAGGAAACACTTAACCTTTCGACCCTTTCCTCATCATCTTTTGGCCTAAGGTCAATGGAATCCTTTGGATCTCTTCCTGCTCAGCTTGTCCACCTCCAACAGAATCCTTTTCTTCATCCAGCGTTAGAAGGACGCTTTCCCTTTGGTAGTTCTGGTGCTTTTCGTCCTTTGGTCAGTAGTTCCTCATCATCTGGGGCAAGTGACACAAGTAATAGTAATGGTGGCAATAGTCACCAACTTAAGAATCTTCCTTCTGCATTTATATCCCCCAATCAATCAAATCGAAGAGGTGACATGGAGCGTCACAGAGATCAACAGCAGCAGCAACAAGGTAAGTTTAATCTAACTTTGCCCCCCACCCCTCCCAACCTCTAGCCTTAAACTGACATCTTCCTTTTGGTTTCATTACAGAGAAATCAGCATATCTTAATGGAGGTCACAGTTCACGGCGGCGTTCTCCCACAGCGGGATCTCCCTCGGTTAAAAATTCAAATTCAAAAGAAGAACGGGAGAGACAAAATTGCAATGATCGGAATAGCGATCAACATGAAATTGGCGAAGACGGAGAGGGTAATGGAAGTTCAACTTCTGATCATACTGATCGCTCTTCACCAGAAGAAGCGCAAGTTCAACCTAAACGTGAGCAATTAATTTTTTTTAATTTAAACCTAAGTATAGTTAACCGGGAATTTTAAAATAGGAATTTTAAAATTAGAGCGTTTACTCCCAAACCAATTAGCTAGGTTTCAACTGCTCAATTAAAATTAGAGCGTTTCCTCCCAAGCGACTAGGTTTTAACTGCTCAATTAAAATTAGAGCGTTTCCTCCCAAGCGACTAGGTTTCAACTGCTCATAGACTAAAAGTTATATGAAAGTTTTTTAGATTTGGCGGGTGGGAACGAGATTTAGGGACATGGCTTGTACAGGTTTTGAATTGAGCGCCATTGGACTCGGGATTAACTTTTTTGTGATCCAAAACAAGAGTCAACTGTGAGTCAATTCACGACTCAATGAGCAAAGATGAGTGTCGGGTTTTGATTCTTTTTTTTTTCCGGACGTTGAACTTATTGGTAGAGAGAGCGGGGAATCGTTGAGTGTTTTTGAACTGCAAAGGGGGCGGAGGGGTAGAATAAATGGTGCCTTATTGGTGGGTACAAGTAATGGAAATGAAACCTACCTCTCTTTGCCTTTTAGCCGGGTTAACACAGTTTACCCACCCGGGTTATTGTTAGCCATGAGCCAGAGAAAGTCAGTTTGTTGATCTGACATGTAATTTCATTATCTAAGTCCCGACTCTTTCTAGTCGAGGCAAACGACTACACAAATAAGTTTAGACACAATTTGGGAGAAAGTTGGGATAGGGAGGAGTAACCCGTTTGTACATTTCAAGATAGGGTTACGATGTTCTAGATTTGCTCTAAATGACCAATCTGTTCTAAAAATCAATTCAAAGTTTGGTAAAATCATCTTTACAAATTGGAAGAAAAAAGAGGGAATTCAGTTTTGTTCTTTTGTTCAAGGGCGGAAGATTTGAATTCAGACTTCAGTTCAGGCTCCGGGTCCAACTTTGTTTGGATATTAACTCTTAAAGTGAGAAGTAGGACTAAGTAAAGGCTAAGGCTCGAACCTTTTGTTTCAAACTCGTTTCATTTCAGGTCCATTTAAATTCCAGCGCCAGTCTTTGTTTTTGATCTCAAAACTTTTTAGAATGACAAAGTGCTTTTACCTGAACGGCTCAACAAACAATGGGCGAGCCGTTCGAGCCAAGACATGAAATGAACAGAGAGAGAAAATTAGTCAGCTTACTTTTTAGGCCGAGCTAGGCCTTATGGGATCACTATGTCTGTCCGTCCGTCAGAGACACGCTAGCGGCCAAACCACATGTCCAATCGTGACCAAATTTGGTATACATGACCTTTAACCAAAGTTAGGAATCAAGGTCAAATGTCCACTATGAAGTGGGTCAGGTCAATTGTGCAATATGCACAACTGAAAATAAAGATTGTGCACAATTAAAAACGTACAAACAATGGGCGAGCCGTTCGAGCCAAGACATGAAATGAACAGAGAGAGAAAATTAGTCAGCTTACTTTTTAGCCCAAGCCAGGGCTTATGTGATTGTTGTGTCTGTCCGTCCGTCCGTCCGTCCGAGACACGTTAGCGGCCAAACCACATGTCCAATCGTGACCAAATTTGGTATACATGACCTTTTACCAAAGTTAGGAATCAAGGTCAAATGTCCACTATGAAGTTGGTCAGGTCAATTGTGCAATATGCACAACTGAAAATAAAGATTGTGCACAATTAAAAACGATGTCAAGGTCACCGACCGTGACATAACTTGACCGTGACATGACATGACATGACTGTGACATAACATGACATGATCGTGACATGACATGACCCTGACATGACATGACCGTGATATGACATGACATGACCGTGACATGACATGACCATGACATGACCGTATACAGAGTTATACTCTATATACCATCATAGTAAGTGAACGGGAGAGAGGGGGAGGCTTTTTTATTACCCTCACCATTACCATTACCTTCGTCCCAATCCCCCGTAGGAACATTGGGAGGAAAAAGGTTAGAAAAGAGTAATGCAGTTTTTTCCAAAATGAACGTACAGTTAAAAGCCAGAGGCCTCACTTATGAGGTTTCTCTGTCGC
>JABASL010000248.1:0-21656 GCA_019775825.1 Neanura muscorum | reverse complement strand
TGCAACGTGCGTTTTGTTCCTTTGAAAAATTTGGTGGTTATAAGGAAGGAGACGCTATGCTTCAGAGCCTCTGGTGAGAGAAGGAGGAAACTGCCATCTCACCATCGGGAATTATAATATGTAAATTAGCATTTATTGAGTAAGAAAAACACTCAGAGCAGTCCTTAATCAAAATGAAACTACCATTCAGTTGTAATTAAATATATTATTAGTAATAATTATTATAAAAATTATAAAAATTATAGAAATTTATAAGTTTTATAATAATTTAATTTATATTATATTATTAATTTAATTTATATACTACGTTACGTGTATATTAATATCGAATTCATACAATCAGGACATTTTTTAGGTAAACTATTTTTGATGAAGCTTGACTCTAATTGCATTTCAATATTTTTGACTCAGCTGTTTGTTTCTATGTATTCCGGAAGATGGGAACTCATTGAGGATTTGTGACGCTTCGGTGACGCCAAAACAAAAATCCAAACAGAAATCATAGTCAGTTCCCTCCAAGAACGAGCGCAGTTTTACAACATTAAAATTAACTTAATTCCTCCATTAATTAATTAATTAATTTCAATTTATTTTCAACCCCATTTAGCAATCAGCTTAAATNGAACGAGCGCAGTTTTACAACATTAAAATTAACTTAATTCCTCCATTAATTAATTAATTAATTTCAATTTATTTTCAACCCCATTTAGCAATCAGCTTAAATTAATCAAGCAATCAAAGGTCCCAAACCCAATTGCCAGCCTTCGCCTCACCTCTCACATCAACAACCGACTGCCAAAAATCAAAACAAAAATCTAGAAACTTGGATCCTCGAATTTTTAAGGATTCCGAAAAAAAATTGCGAATTATTGTACTTTTTGGCATCCCGGAAGTTTTTTTGGGAATCGATTCCAAAAAAATTATCCAAACTTATTATTCCAACGACCTAAATTAATAGACATACCGGGCACCATTTTGGGTGGGTTTTTGAAATCCTAAATTGAAATTCTTCGAACTTAAAAATTATATGCTGACCCTTAACCTTTAGCCTTCATTGTTGAAGGTTACAAAGTGAGTTAAGATGAATCTGAGAAAAATGTATGGAATATCTAACGTTGAGTAATAATTAATTCCTTCCGTCAATCTGACATGAGTAATTATCCCACTTACTTTGACACTTGTACAGACCAACATCAATTTTCAGTTTTGACACCATTCAATTATTTTTTCTTTGACTTTATAACCATAAACTTAGAAGATGCATTTTAATTTGAACTAATTTTTGACGTTTCTTTGTGTACCATTTCCAAAATTTCATGTTAACCTTCTTAACTGATATGAAATGAAATATTATTTTATAGATCATCTTCTTCCTAATGTTCATTGCCTTAAAATATGTTACCGTATAGTCTACTGCTAACTTTAATTTTTAAATTTTCTCCCTATATCCCCCTAAATGCACAGCCATCATGGAATGACTAACAAATCTTGGAGATACTAAAATGAGTAAGTATCTGGCAGCTGAAAAATCTGGCTCAGCTGCCAGATTTCAGCTGCAAAGCTGGGTTTTCGTAAGCAAAACTTGGTTATGGAAAATAAAAGCAATACACCAATTTTCACATCAGGTTATATCTACGGGGAGGGCGGAAAATTTAAAAATTAAAGTTGCTAACTTTAATTTTTAAATTTTCCCCCTCTATCCCCCTAAATGCACAGCCATCATGGAATGACTAACAAATCTTGGAGATACTAAAATGAGTAAGTATCTGGCAGCTGAAAAATCTGACTCAGCTGCCAGATTTCAGCTGCAAAGCTGTGTTTTCGTAAGGAAAACTTGGTTATGGAAAATAAAAGCAATACACCAATTGACACATCAGGTTGTATCTACGGGGAGGGCGGAAAATTTAAAAATTAAAGTTAGCAGTTGACCATACCGTACTGTACGCCGCGTATAGAAGTGAACCTTTGAAATCGATTGATTTCCAAAAGTGAACCACTCATAAAACAATGGCCATGTAAAGCATTGTAATCCCATTTTTTTTTTAATTACATGTTACCTCCATTGGGCTTGTTGGCATGGCAGGAAGGGTTTGGTGGTTTGGTCCATCAAACTTAGAGTCAACTTGGGCGGGTACCCTTAAACATTTTTGTGAACGCTTCATCTCTGAGGACGGACATTCCATGTGTCCATTTGTATTCTGGTATGGATTCATTTGATGGCAGAAGCGGAGCAGAGCCTAAACAAGAATATGGAGCTAAATAAATTGACTGTAGAGAGTTAATAATGGAGAGCGGAGTCATGGGGTGCATGCGTAATGAAGGCACCCACACATCATCAGTTAAATTTCCTTTAATTGCCAGACATGAACGCAAATACGATCAATTCCTAACTTTAACAAAATCTGTAGATTTTATGATGGATCAATATCAGGGATGTTTGGGCTAAATTAGCCCTTAACCAATCTTAATCTTATTTAAAAGAAATCTCAAGAGCACAAGGACTTTAGGACGATAAATCAAAGGTAAGTCAATTTATTTAGTTTACTCTCCTATCAATTCTTACATCTCGCCAAATAACAATTGAGGGTGGGAAGGAATCAGTCCAACAGAACATTCTACCATTTTTTATTAAATTCACTTCAATCTATTACCAATTCTTAAAGAGTCTTCATGAACACTTGTTTACAAAAGACATGACACCAAATAACAATGGATACTTCAAATCCAACTTCAATTTAAAACAACTTCTAAAGTTTAGGTCTAAACATAAACAATATTCTAAACGAGTAACGAGTTTATCAAAGTTATTAAAAGCTCCAAAGCACAGCGCATGCGTGTACCCGTGCATAGTCCACGAAATTTTGAGGTGCTAGTTTCGGCTTAGGGGTTTATAACGATTTCTAGCAACTTACGGTACGTTATATCCGGTTTCAAACCGAAGACCTTAAATCCCTAGTGATTGACCCATGACTAGTTCAAATTGTGCCGACATTAAGAAATCTTGGAACCCTTAGAGGCTAAATGGAACTCGTATCCATCTTTCCGGTATAGGGAGGGTTAGGTTATTAGGTTAGCTTTAGGTTACCGTATGGTCAACTGCTAACTTTTCCCACTATCGTGGGAAGGGAAACAGGTGGGATTTTAAAATTAAGGTTAGCAGTTGACCGGTAGTTAGAGTTAGTCAGTTAGTCAGATTGACGCTTTGGATGACGTTACGAGTTTTCTGATGACCCGGAAATACATTCTGGTCTGGCGTTCAACTTTAAAGATCTGGATCTGGAGCGGCTGCAAAGGATTCCCTTGAGCCTTTTAGTAATTGACCCTTTGACCTCTAATTTAAGCAGGAAACCGTGATGTTGATGTTGATTAGAATTGACATTGACAGTGATGCGTAAAGTGTGGAAAAGATTCTTTGAAGATGTAGTTAAAGAAGACACGTTTATTCTTAATAAATTCTGGAAGGGAAAAGGGCGGATACGAAAAAAAAAACGAGGATTGAAGAGACAAGACCATATTTTAAGTTTCCCTTGTTCATTCCTTGACTTTACATCTAATTCCAACATGAATTACAACCCATTAGCATCTCATACCAAAACCAATCAACTGTCCACGGTCCACAACGGTCTTCCACAAGCGATAGCACACAGTCCTTAAAATTCGTAATAGAGCTGCACTGAGAAGTGTGCCAAAGTGTGGGTGGACATCTTGTGAGTGCTAAATCCCATAGAAGTCTGGATCTGAAATCCAGACTGGATCCAGAAATAGGTCATCCCAGGGGTTACTTACTATTCTAAACCTTACATGCCGAAAATGATGAAGGAAAATTGCATAATTTAAGAGAATTGGACAGGGCTCATTTAGTTCCAAATTTGGGAAGCTCTGGAAGGAAGAAGAAGTGTCTAATTATTCATATCCAAGCGAACATTACAGCTCAAATAGTATGCAAAATTCCATAGGGAAAAACAAAAGAAGATCCCTAAGGAATGTCCATTAATTAGTTTCCGCATATTTTGCATATTGAAGACGCCCAAAACTACTTCTTCCTAAATCGTAACCATATTTTTCAAAAACTCAAAACAATTAAGTCCAAAAATGCTCGAGTCTGCTCAGAAATTCATTTCACAGTGCATCTTCCAACCGCCGCGGTTTTCGTCATCGTTTGGCCATTCTAGTTTCCTGAAAAAATTAAGTAAATACTTAATTTTTCAATTAAATACTTTTGCTTTATACTTTTGCAGCAGCCGCTCGAGTATGGAGCGTAATCATGAAGATCATCAATAGATTCACGAAGTTTTTTCAATGTCTCAGCGCGCTTAGCTTTGAAGTTTAAGAAAATCGTACCAACTGGAGTCTAGCCATGACGGGCGCTGAAAGCCTTGTACGCAGATGGGATTCCTGTTTGTCATAACCCTGTGGATGTGACCTTTGACAATGGGTCTACGATTCTGATGACCTGTTTTATTCAGTGAATTGACATTGGATCTTGACCCAAGGGCTTCCTGACTTCCTGGGAGACTGGTGTGACCCGGGCTATACACGATGACTTGACCCTCGGCTCTCGGCGGTTCATGTATGAATGGCTAACTGTGCCCGTGACCTATGATATAAGATTTCTTAGAGGAAGACCAGACGAGAACTTGCACATCGATCGTGAAAGGACAAGCTTTCAAGGATGATTTGGTGAAAACTGGTCTAACCTTGCTGGAGAAGATGTTAAGAATGGAAGGTTTCATTCCATCAGGTATGTCAGGGCGGACGGACCTGAAGCTTTACGACCTGAAGAAGACCTGATGATAATTCGGGTAGTTTTGTTTGTTCGGCTCAAGTTAACAAAGCTGAATCATTTGCTTATCTAATGAGAAAATGAGCCTCTTAAGTTTAGTAATAAAATTAAGTGTTAAAGGACTTTTGTGTTATTTTGTGTCCTTTGAAGGTAAGTTATGCATGCACTTTGTTTCTATAAGAAGTTTTTGTGTTGGTGGATTTGACTGACTCCACCCTGCAAAATGGGTGAAACCCAAAACGTAGCCGTCGAAAGAAAACACTCAAAAGAAATTTTGGAATTTGAACTCCACCTCTGACAGATTTCTCAATATGTCCCATAAATAGGCATCCTCATCATCACTCCAAAAAAAAACGATTCATTCAGTGTTACCACCGGAGAAAAAGCTAAACGTTTTGGATGGATTTTGGCCCAGGGACGCCTCCTACTTCGTCACAAATCCATCTATTATTATGCGAATTTAGCAAAACTGTAGAGGTCACGAGGCCGAACGGCCCTTCAACCAGCGACTTTTTAAGAAATTAATCAATTAAAAGATTCCTAAGGAAGAATCAATCAATCAATCCATTTCCATTATACGCAAGGTAAATCGTCTTAGCCTAGGTTGGATCGATGTGGACCGACAGAATAAACCTTGCCAATACTCAAGAAGATGCCGGAATCCAGAATCTTGATTTTTTTTTCACAGGATCATTTTATTCTCATGCTTTGTTTTGTTTTTTTAAACCAAAATTTTCATCCAAATGAAAGCGAATAATTTATTCCCTGCAAATTTTTGCAAATCACAACTCGGGCCAATTGGCCAAATTCTTGTAGAACCTGATTTCCAAATAAATCCTAAATTTGCGTAATCATTCACTTGAGCACCTGAATTATTTGGCACGTTGAAGTACAATGACGAGTCGAAATTTTACGGCGGCTTCGCCGTAGCTCTCCAAAAAAGTCACGAGGAAACATAGAAGTGTGTACGAGAATATTTTGAACAAGTTCCACTTAAGATCAATAATTTCTAAAAGGTTAGTGAAAATTTTGGCAATTAAGGACCAGCAGCTTGTACTTGGCTGTCAGAGCATTGTGACAGCACTGGATCGCTGCCCTGGGCAGCATCTAAAGGATTCCCTCCACTGATTCCTTGAACATTTTCAGGAAGATAATCCTTCCAACTTCGGAAGAGGTACCGTGTAAACTTGCGTAGTTGTCGAAATTTGCAGTACGTCGCTCCTTCAGCAGATTCCAGCTGCTGTGTTTGTATGAGAAAACCTTTTTCCTTAAATGTCTTCTCTAATTTTTCACGCATGAGTGATTTACGCGTTCGGCGTTTTCGCTTACACCCGAACTCACTCGCAGGGGAGGAGCTACGATCATCTGAACTTGAAGAATCTCCTCCAGGTGAGGATGGTGGTAGAGGATGTTCCACCGCCATGGGGCTGAGGATCAGCTCAGGCTCAAGTTGGGGAAACTGGGGAGTTGGGGATGGTAGTTTGAGATTACCTTGACCTTTAGTACTGACCCGAAGTGGTTGTTTATCTGAATAAAATCTAAAGTTCCCCCCTGAGTCTACACTAAGCATCTTCTTCTCTTGAAGGGTCGGTTTCACACCTCCAGTAAATTTGAACTTGCAGATACTTACTTCCGAGGGCAGCGGTGGCGGAGGTTGGGTATGAGTTGATCTGATTTGAACTTTTTTGACTCGCTTTCTTCCGCGTCCAACTCGTTCCGGCTCAGTCCGGTTCGTTTCGGCTCGGAGAGGTCGACGGTTCGTATTGGCCTTAGGCCTGACTAGATTCTGATCACTGGAATCAACCACGACGGTCGGGGTGGTCTGATCCCGCAAACACAGATTTAAGGGCTCCTCACTCTCAATTTCGAAGTCCTCATTTTTACTAGAGATCATACTAACAGATCCAGCGGGGGACTGCTGAGGTATGGCTGCCAAGGGCATGTCGAACCCTTGACCGTCGAGTGACGAGTTTGGTTGGTTGACATAAGCCAAAGGGAAAGAGATACCATAGTTTTTGGAAATGAGGTGACAAATGTCTGCCTTCTTGGGTTTTCTCCCTCGTCGTGGTCTCGTGTCAAAGGTCAACTCTCCCATGTATGGCAAATTGCTCATAAGTCTTCCGGTGGCAAACGTACTTTGTCGGGAATTGGACTTGTCCACCACCGCACGTCCATTATTGTTATTGTTCTGATCACTTTCACTGGAGTTGGGTCCCAGTGTACCCTGGGTTCGGCTACCCGTGGCCATAGGGAGCAGCAGTGGTGTCCATCTTGAGGGAGGGACTTTTGGTTTAGGAGGACGCCTGAGAACTGAATGTCAAGGATCAATCCTGGACACTTCCGGTCTAGCTCTGAAGTACAGTCTCATCTTCACTTCAATTGAGAAACAAAAATGCTGACTGCTTAAATGCGTTGTGTTTGTGACTCTGAGAAAAATGTGAAAGAAATCTCGATCGAGAATTCATTTGGCCTCAAACCCATTTCTGCACCTCTCCATTTTGGCCCCTTTGACGTCGGTTAGATTTCATGGATTCATTGCAAAAAAAAAACGAATACAAAATAGAAAGTCCAAAAATAGAAAATTGTGTATGTTTTCGAGTGAAAGCAGGTTAGGCACGTTGTTGGGACTTTTAGATTGAATTTTTAAAACAATTTTAAAAAAGGAGTGCTCCTTTTTTTTTTTTTTGAAAAGTAGAAATCAGAGTAATGCCAGTAATGAGTACGGAGGCGGGTATTCTCCTATTTGTCTATTTTAAGCACTCTTTTGTAACATCTTCTGAAAGAATATCTACCGAAACTTTACAAGTGCCAAATATGGAGCAGATCCCAGCCAAAATCGTGTAATACCGATCTTTTTTCGGATCTATTTTCAGTTTTAGTCTCAAGAAAGTTTTGGACTTGCAAATTTCTGCTGGATCAGAACCACGAACTAAAACACTGAAAAAAATAGTGAATGCGATTATGCAGACACAGTAATAAATTCTAGCATGATCCACGCATACAAATTTTAGGCTTCGGTTCAATGTTTTGTGGAACCAAAAATTATTTAACATTAATAAAAAACCTATTAGAACAGCTTTGCTGAGCCCGAGCCAGAGTATATTTTCATCACGTCCTAATCCCGCACCCTTACTCTACTTCGATTTCCAAGCCCACAAATTCATTAATAATTATGCTTAGCAATCGAAGTCGTCCGCTGTTTCCCTAAGAATGGAAGGGGTGGACCGATCTGGCCCATCTTCGAACTTAGCCTTCGCATTGTCACATTGACCATGTATACCAAATTTGGTCACGATAGGACATGCGGTTTGTCATTCTTATAAAATGTTTGACCTTGACCTTTGACCCGGAAGGGGTGGACCGATCTGGCCCATCTTCGAACTTAGCCTTCGCATTGACACATTGTCCATGTATACCAAATTTGGTCACGATAGGACATGCGGTTTGGCCGCTAGCGTGTCCCAGACGGACGGACAGACACGACAATCACATAAGCTCGGGCTAAAAATTGGTATTAGGTGAGAGTACTATTGAAATAATATCTACTGAAATTATTACATTATTTGAAACATAAGCCATTGTTATTTTTATCTAATGTCAAAACGAAAGTCCGTATTTCGCCAACAATTTTTAAAGTACTCGTCTAAAGGCTCCACGGGCTTTGGGCCCGTAGGAGCATCTCTTTTTCTAATAAAAAAAAAAGATTATTTTACATTTATTAATTTATGAAAATTTATGATTACATAAAATCGAAACTTTTAAGTTTGCAAAAAAAAAAACCAATTGTACATGAACAACGCTAAGTACTTAGGCTTCATGTTACATTGTTGATTTTTTTTGCTAGGTAAGTACTCGATTGGCCTACGTAGTTTCGTTGTACCTTCCCCGGTCCCTGTGAAAAAATTGTGCTAAAAATTGGAATAAATGTTGTTCGATAATAATTTCCAGTTAATTAATTTTAGTCATGTTAATCATTTTTCATTTATTTTTTAATTACTTACGCCAAATTGATTTCATCGGTAATATTCAATTTAAACAGAAAATAGAGCAAGGAGTGGTGACGAGAGAAGTATCTTCCGCTTTGAAAAAATCCATTGACCTTTGCCTAAAGGTTACAGAAACTAAGGACACTGTCCCTATTACCTCATCTCCTAAATCATAAACTCATCCCTTTGTCGTATATATTTGAAAAGGGAATTTACAGAAATGAAGGGAAAATAAACTATTTAGAAAACATAAATAGATGACTCTGATTCCCAAAATAAATAAAAATAAAAGTAGCCAATTTTATAGGCAAATATAAGCAGGGATTGAACAAATAATAGATTTCCCAGAAATTTATAGAATAGTAACAATTAAATGGCTTCAAGTTTACAGAATTTGAACAAAACACTATGGGGTGGCAAAAAAAAACTAGAACTTTGCAAGAAAGTTGAATTAATGGAAATTGGAAAATATATATTTCAATTTAGTTTTCGTTTTTTTTTTGTGTCGTGCGACTCACTCGGATGATGTTCTCGGTTGATCACTTATAAAGTTTAAGATGAAAGTTAACGTGAGGTGAGGTCAAAAGCTTTCAATTAATTTTCCTCAATTGGAATTCGTCTAACTGACAACATAATTAATTAACAGATTTAACGAATAACCGTCAACGATAGATGGGCAAGCGATTTTAGAACTTCGGTTTCAACGACCACTGTTACTGCCACCAGCTGACCAATTTTGTGCTTGAGTGTCTGATTCTGATGGAGTCCAAATGTTTGAACCGAACGGGTTAAATCCAAGACCAGCCTATTAAAAAAATTGTTAGATTCCCAAAGATCAATTGCAAAGGCGGAATTGAGATTTTAATTTTGAAACATGTCTACAAATTACCTCTATCTCTCGTTGGTAATCAATGTTCATTGTGCTTCCAGTTGACTGAACAGGATCAGACCTCATAGTTAGGTGACTTGCGGCTGTAACTGCAGATGTAGGACGATTGGGATTGGCTGCGTCAGTGATGCTTGTTGGCCAATAAGGTCGTGGTTGAGGAACAGAATTTTGCCAGATATCAGTCAAAGCCCGTCCGTCTCTACCATTGTTATTTCCCGAAGTCTCCCATTCAGATCGATCGAAAGGAGATGTGCGTGATGAAAGCTGGGCAGGGGCAATATTTGACCAACCAGGTGGACCGCTTTGGCAACTTTCTGGAGTCTGCATGTATACAGGAGATCTTGCACGAACGTTTTGTTCAAAATGAGTCGATTGGTTGATAGGATGACAACAATGTGGATGACCATTGATCTGAAACTAAATACACAGGTCAATCCAATACCAATCAAAGAAGTATGGTTTCCCAGCCTTCCTTCAAATTTAATTTTTCATATTAAAGCGGAGGTGGCACAGGGATGATGGAAAGGTGTAGGAATCTAATTTCTATTGATGATTCAGTACTCAAAAGTATAAAAATCTTGTAAAGGTTACAAACTAGTTGACAAAACCTTTGGAATCCCTTACCTTGTGTGTGTTGGTATGCTGAGTGCACTGAAGTATCAGACAACGAGCTATGGGCATATGCACGAGAGTGCGCAACTGAAGCTGATGCAGAAGTAAGCATTGAAGTAGATGGTTGCACATTTCGATTGTGGTGAGATGCAGAAGTTGGAATTCGATCAAAAGTGTTCATCTGCCAGAGACTTGAAATAAGGTCATTGGGAAGAGCTGAGGAGAAATTATAAAGGTCGTTGCTTGGTTTAGGAGATGGTGGCGTAGTTGCAGGAGGCGGTCTAGCAAACGGAATGTTGTTTGAGGACGGATAGATTTCCCCTGAAGTTCTTGGATTCCAGCCTTCCATTCCTGTCGTGCCTCCTCCTCTGAGATCTGATGTCCATGATGTTGGTGTCTTCGAAAGTCCATGGCCCTGAGTTTGTCGATACGTCGGAGTATTTGTGTTCATCGTTAGAGAAAGCGTCGTGAGAACTCCATTGACAAACCCAGTATTTCCTTGTGATGTTGCAGATGTGGTTGTTGGACGGTGTTGTCCAATGACTCCAGGGCGGCGGTTTGGCTTAGCTCCAGTTGGTTGAGGCGGATTCCCAGATTTAAAAGTATTTGAATTTGCGCCGATTCGTTGCGAATGTGAGGAATCTCCACTCCCATTTTGAAATTGTTGCTGGTAAAAATATGGTGGGTGTCCCAATGATGTTGGAATCGCACTATAGCCCGGTGGTGGAGATGTAAAATATTGGTTTGCTTCATAGCCTGCTCCAGCAGATGATCGTCTTTGTGCTAACCCATCATTGAACCCATCACCATAGAGCCTTGGAGTTCCGGAACGAGATGGGAAATCAACTGGAGAAGCGCTACCTAAAATAGCAAATAACATGACGTACAAAAACTGCAAGGATAACTTGATTTAAAAAAAGTTCGTTGAATCACACAAAATCCAGGCACTTACCATGACTTCCCGAACTAGAAGATCCGCTAAGTTGTTTCTGCTTCACTGGTTTGTGCTTGTTATCTGGCTTATTCGAAGTATTTGAAGCGGGACCAATAAAATTCGTTGTTGATTTGTGTAGAGGCGGTGATGGTCCATCACGAGTTGTGTCATTATTTATCTTCCCAGCTAATGTTCTTGATTCAGCAGGAAACTTTTCAGGCGGAACAACCGAAGAATTCTTAGCTTGCTCACATGGGACCGCCGATCCAGCTTGGTTTCTATTTTTCTTAGAACAACTCTTTTCCGTCCGCTGTCTCCGTTCATCTCCATCATCCACCGTTTCAGTCCCAACCGGAACCGGTGAATGTTCTGCCATATCCAAGAACGATGAATTCATGTCTGAGAAGTCCACGGTTGACTCAACGAAGCTTGAAGCTGATGTGTCTGGAGCGGAGGATACGTCTTCGATTTTATTCTTGTTCGACCCTTGCTGTTGATTCCTAGGTTTCCCGAAACACCCTTTCCCTTTACGTTTTCCAGTTACTTCAATGTACTTTTTAGATTCCTGTAGAGTTTTGGTAGCATTATTATTCGTCGCATCCTCATGAAATGATGAACGCTGAGGATTCGTTACAGCGTCCTCTTCCTTGTCCTCTACTTTGATCCATTTTGCTGATGAAAGAGTACTGTCAGTCCCTAATTCGGCGGCCAAGTACGCGGCAGTTTTTGTATTTGGATTATTCTTCTTTCGACTTCTTAGACCCAAGGATTGGTAGGTTGGCTCAGGACGGCCTTGAATGTTCTGACTGCTAGCAGGAACTGTCGAGGTAGGTATTGTCGAAGGAACCTGAATTACTGAGCTAGGCGGACTGCGCTGTGTAGGATTTTGGCTTGATTTCGGTTTAGTGAATGATGACCCTGGCGGCCCAGCTGACTGTTGCTGATTAAGTAACTCCTGTTGACTCCGTTTAAACCTACTGTCCACATTTTCGTACACAGACTTGAGATCCAGCCTCATCTTTGTTTCTTCTTTGCCAGGTTGAGAAGCATCTGCAATGGAGGTATTTAGTCTTTTAGTGCTTCGCTATAAGAGTTTGGCTTTATGATTATATAGTGGGTTAGCTTAGTTTAAGTTATTACCTTGACCGTGCCGAACGCGAACTGTAGCCACTATTGCCTGCGACACGATGGACGAAGAATCGAAGTAAGCGAGACAGGAAGCGGCGACGAATCCACAACACACGACACCAACCAGAATGTATTTCATTGTTGTTTCCCAGGCCGGTCGAGTTATAATTGTAGAGCAAATCTCAAGCATCGCACTAGGAACCATGGCCACCAGAGAATAGTTGTAATGCTGTAAGGTATTTAAACGTTATGAAAATTCAGATAAGAACGACAGGTATTAAGCTGTAATGTTCCTTTGACTTTGACTTACGACTCCATTTGAGTCCAGTAGTCGAAGCGAGCGTACCATTCGTGACATCGTAAAGTCTGGAGTATAAGCAATATCAATAGAGTGAGTTTCATTTGGTAGAAGTGTGAAGGGATTGCAATTTAGAATTCGAAATCCAAACCCTTCACAAGATTCCCCTTGAGTGAGAGTCCAGAACCCGGGCCAATAATATCCCTGCGGAGGGTAAATCTCCACCACTTCAATATTCATTGGAATATCGCCCATGTTCCGAGCCAGGAATGAGCGCCTAACCGTTAGTTGCGGCGGTAAGTACTTATTCGCAGGCTCCTCTGTAAATATACAAATGTACCTAATGTCACCGACTTTCAAACAATTAAAAACAGCAAAAGGAGCCAACTGTATTTAAAACCTTCCTGCTTACGTTCACATCCTTGAAGTAGTTTCTCTGTTATTTGAAACAAAAGCGAAGATCCCGGTTGCCCACTGCCTAAGGTGAGCAGTCCTGTCCCAGCTCGTCCTCTCACCCAAGTTGTTTCAACTCCAGTCAAATTATTCCTGGAATAACAGGTCGATAGGTCGCATCAGAAGCACTCGCTTTGTTTGGAGCTGCTAGGTAGTCAAAATTGAAGGGGACGAAGATTAATAAAAACAAAAATTACCTGACAATGAGCATCGCGGCGGCGACCTGCTTCGATATAGGCTTAAAGCGACAACGAAGATAAAACTTGGCTGAGGGAGGAATAACGAAAGACACGCCGACAGTTGGCTTCGTATCCATAAAATCACCTACGATAGACTTTTGTACTTCCGTAAATATTGCTGACTTTTCGTTGGATTGACTAGAATCCGAGGCGAGTCCGCTCAGTGAAAAAGCTGAAAAACACAACAAACAGTAAAGATGGTGGAGGGATAAAATAAACTCCGCGTCCATGTCCACTGCATTGCGACTAGCTTTGCAGTCTGCAAAGCTAGTCGCAGTTATCCACGAAACATCTATAGTCTACTACAGGTCCTTTGGCTAGAGCCAACTGTACTGTAGTTTGAATCAATTTTACCTTGTCCTCCATCAGTCAAATTCCCTCCAACCCCGTTCCCTTGAACATACTGAGACCAATTCGGGCCGTAGTCGCTTCCCATCAGCGCATGAACGAAGAGTGGTGTATTTGTAGGGTTATAAACCGGAATATCCACAAAACTCTCGTTTCCAATGGCCGTCAAGGGAAATACAACGACTTTGGAGCCCGTGATACGCGGCCACGCGTAGTTGACTTTCGTTGATATTTTGAAACCTTTTGCAGTAATTGTCTCGACCCATAACGTCATGTTGATCACTAAATAGATACAAAAACCAAAGACGTTAAAGTAAGTGGCTTGCGTTCTTGCTGATAGGACCAGCATCTTGCTGATAATCTGGCTAGCAAAGATGATCATTCACGTGTTGGGAAACGTAGATCCCTGATTAAAAACACTGGTTAAAATACACTAGAACGAATAAAAATGTCGAAAAGCAAATTACTAATCAACGGATAAATACAAACGGGTAACTGTGACTATAGATAACGGTACGGTTAACGAATTTGAACATGTCGAAGATTGCGAAAACAAAACGAAAGGTTAAAATAAAACGGTAACGATTTTTATTATTCTTAACATATCCTGCTTCTTGTTACAGCAGAATCGTTAACATTCAATGAACAACAGAAAAACGTTCGTTCTTATCTCAATGTACTCAAAAAACCCTTCGTTTTACCACCTAAAATATTTGTGCTCACAAGCCCCTAGATGGCACGAGTGTGGTACATAATACTTTGCAACAACGCCTAAAATGGTCATTTAGGTACCGTATGGTCATTTGCTAACTGGCAATTTTTGAATTTTCCATCTTCTACTTCCCCCCTCTTTCTCATGTGAAAGAGATGAGGGAAAATAAAAAAATTGCCAGTTAGCAAATGACCAGAGAGCAATAAACCTAACCCTAACCGGCTTAAGACCTAACGTTAGGTTAACAAGGTTAGGGTTCAGGTTAGGAGCTGCCGCACAATACAGATGCGAATACCTCACGTAGGTTTAAAAATACGTCTTACAAATTACTGAACAAATGTTTAGAGCTACCATTATCCCTGATCCTTATGAACAGAAATGGAATTCGGCAAAATGAATTGATAGTTCGTAATTTTTAAATGCAATTTCAGTTTTTGCAACTTTGGAGCTTTGTAATTTCAAAGATTGACCCTAATTTCAATTTGAGATGACCTGACACGTCTACATTATTATTCGGATTTTGTTGTAAGTCGTGGATGAACTAAGCACAATTCGTTCTTAAGGTGTCATGAATCTCCAGGATTTTTCAGGCGCGTTCAGATTCATTTTCTGTTCCAAAGCTCTACAGAAAACCGTACGTTCTTGGAAATTCCGAAGTTTTCCGCTTCTCTACAATTCCATCCGCAGGATTTGGAGAAAGGAAGTCAAACACAAATCATTTATTTTTGAAAATGGAATTTTTTTTAAGCTTGCACGACAGCAATACTAGCAATACTAGATCTGGCTGATTAACGAAATGATTTGCCATTTTTATACTAATTTGGTGTGTAGGGTGCAGGGGCACCGAGGTGGGGAGGGTAGCTCGCTTGGTGTATAATTTCAGTCACTTATTGATGTTCTGCCTACGAAATTTATATCAAGAAGTGCACCTAGCCAATAATAACGCATTTACTTTTGAAGAATTTCCCTGTTACGATTGTGTATCGACAAGTCATGAATCTTGTTCGTAGCCCACCTTAGTTTTAGTTTTGATAACTCAATAAAAATTAGTGCTGAAAACTTACGATTGAAATCTTTTACATCATCAAAACGTTTTTGAAGGTTCTGCAAAATATCCCAATCCACCTTGGCGGTTTCCCAACTGATTTCACTCCCAGCAACCCACTCCTTACCCACTGAAAGTTAAAGTAAAAAGTAATTAATTGCCATACTTGAATTTAATGGTCACTTGGCATTTATTCCATTCCATCATTTCGATGGGATTTGAACATTTGTTTCAACTTAACAACATTTCCGTTGGCATAATCTAAGTAAGCTTCCGTTGAACAAAGTTTCATTTCCTTGTGACAATGTTTTGTAATTTATATTTGACATTAATTTGAAAGCAAGCACATTCAAATGACCTGAAATAAACAAAATAGGCTGATATATATTTAGAGAATAATTGGAGCAGTAGCTCAAAGCCATTCAGTTACATCCCCATTCGATCGTTCATACTTAAAATAATAAACATACTAAAATAAGAAATGCTGCCCTGTTCTATTTCAATGAACATATCAATTACTCACTTGGAGAATCCAATAGAAATCCTGAATAGCATTCGTTCGCACAGAGTTGTTTAGGATCAAAGTGGACTTTGCCAACAAGTGTTTTACGATGAGGTAGAATGTCCAAATGTTGCATTGATACAGAGCTAAACCATAATGGTACTCCTTCTGGTCGAGCAAATATATTCCTTAGACCAAGCGTTTGATTGAAAGTAGAACTCAAGTGTAACTTTTCGACAGAAATTTTTCCCTGAAATTTTTTTTTAAAATGTCGTTCCAAATTTTAATAAGTGTACTTAAGGAAGAGGTTCAAAAAATACAATTACAACCTAAAGATTAATTACCGGAAACGCCTTGTCAAAAAGAACGGTATCAGCATGAACGGATCCCTTTGATACAGCTACGCTAAAGCGTACTCGAAGCGTTTGGTTATGATCAGTAGTTACGAATGCCTCCCCAGAGAATACTCCTTCCGTCATAGGACGACGCAGTTCAACCGAAAAAATGGCCATATGACCGGGTTGCAGAAACAACTAATTCGAAAATAGTTATAAAAAAAATTAAAATATTACAAAATATAATTCAGTTACATCAGCACAACCAGAACCAAAACGAATGATTTTAATTATAATTTATTATTATTACCGATTTCTTCAGCCCATCCAAATTCTGGATTTTGGCGAGATCTTCCTTACGACCTTTTTTCATTCCAACAAGATCTAGAAGAGCCCACGATATGTTTGTACCCCATGATTTTAATCTGACTTCCACTGGATTCAAATTCCCTACAGAAAAGTACTCCACATGGTTCGAATATAATTCCACACGACCAAATTTCATTTGATTCCCTTCCAGTATGTGCTGAAACACAAAAAAAAATGACATGGATAAAAAAAGAATTATTTCGCAACTAATTCGCTAATTAATGGTTACGAAAAATGCTGCATTTACCGGTTGTAATTTGCCATCATAGCAAGTAATTGGTAACTTCATTGTCGTTACATTACTCTTGAGTGTGAGATGTATGTCTGCCTTGGCATCACAAAGTTCCGTTTGCTTCTTTACTTTTATCCGGAACAAGTCTACCTGCTCACCAGAAAGTACAATTTGGGAGCCATTGCCATTAAAGTTCGTCAACTTCAAAATCTCCGGGTGACTCAGCGTCACTTCGTAAATGGCAACTGCCGTTGGAAACGTATTTCTAATGCTGCAATAAAATGAAGACGTTAAAGAATTAAGTACGCTGTGCAAAGCAAAAATTTACCTATAATATCTATAATACTTAATACTACCTACCTATAATCTTAATTACTGTGATTTTCTATTTGTAATAGCTTACGTCTTACCTAAAATTCCGTGTAGGATAGCGATTTGTCTGCAGAAAGAAACCAAGGGCTGAACTGTTGTATTCGAGTTCTCCGTTAAGAACTACTGCTCGAAATGGAATAGTAATTGTATTTCCATTATCACTACAAATCTCCAGACTTCCAACAGAATCCTTAGGACTACTAACTTCAGATGCTAAAAATGACGAAATCAGTTTTCAAATGAGTAAGCTTGTTTTTGTAAACTCGTCTGTAGCACTACTCGGCCTTGTCACCTTCCCATTCAAAACCCAGAATCTAATGGGAGTTTGACTTTCCTTGGATTTTATGAAAAATACTGGATAAAGAAATAGTGGCCAGCCAGTGAGAGATACCTGGCGTGATGCATTATTTTTACGACTTTAGTCACTTTTAAGTATGTAATTAGATTTTCACATCAATAAAACACTTACGATCAAAAGTTACAAGAGCGACGATGGTGGAAGTCGCACTGTCCTGCTCAATAGAGATTGGACGAAACTCTATTCTGACAGCTCTGTTTGGATTTCCTTTTACGGAAACAGACTAGAGAAAAAAACCAAACCTTAAAGTAGAGTTACAGTTAAGGAGTATTTGAAGTAATCGCTTGGAATTAATTTCATTATGTACTTGGACATTGACAGGAAGATGTTGGGCGTTTATAAGTGAAAGTGAGAGTGTCTTTGGTTTGTCCGTCTTCACAAGAAGACCAAAGTCCAAAGATTCCTGTGGAGAATAAATTCCTGGAGACGAACTAACTTGTACTTCTACAGGAAGGAGTAAATATTCAGAAGCTGTTCTTGTACTATTCACTCTAATTCTGTATTAAAAACAAAACAAATATTATTAATGGGTGTCAAATTCTCCCTGTTATATGCTAAAGAAAGTACTTGATGTAACCGGTGTGATTTCCTTCTGCTTTTCCTTGAAAGGTTCCTTTCATTACCGGTTTAGTCTGAAAGGGTTCGATAGCCCAAGCCCCCTCTTCCCCACCTTCTGAAGGTTCAGGAAGAGACAGACGGAAATCGGATCCACTGGAAAGTATTTCCACAACCTGAATTCGACTCCCATGTGGGTTGTGCATTGTGATGAGCGGTTCATAACTTCCATTGACAGGAATACGCGCACCGACGAGAGGTCTCAGTCTATATGGATTCGGCAGTCCTACCCCTTGTACCTAACAATACCAAATTAATAGAAATTAACGTAAACTTTCGATATATTTGGAGTAATTTTATATGCACGTCGAGGACAAGTGTGCGTGAGAACTTTCTCTTTCCGTCAAAATTATTACCTACGTCAATCTAAATTTGTGAGTTTATTTTTTAAGTTCGATTTTCTGCTTAACAGCACCAGCGAACTTAAAAGCAAACAAATTAAAAGCGTAAGATAAAATAATTAACCAGATAACTCTACATTAGGGCTCAAATACTTGAATTTAAAGATTAGAATCCTAGGGCGATTAATTCGTATGACCCTTAAGGGTTCCCCTTTATTGTTTGAACCGTTTTCAGGTGCAAATAATAACTATAAGTGATTCAGATACAAGTAATTAATTACTTTCAAGGCAATTCGCACGGGCAACCTAAGGAAGTTTCAAAAAGAAAGGATTCAGGGCAAACTTTCTTCCATTTATTTTCAGCTTAGACCCTTTAGGTGCCCAAGTTTACTCTGCCACAATTAGGGCACGAGTAATTTACAGAGTTTGGAACAAAATAAACAGCGGGAGTTAAGGGGGCAAGGGCACTTGGAAAATGGTGTTGCTTTAATGACGGATAACCTATCGCAATGGAGAAGAACGAAAACGGAAAAGACAAAAACCGGCACGAAATTCATAATTAACGTCGAAAAACCTAAGACGTAAACTTCGATAAAAAAAAGACTACTAGGAGCCTCATAAGAAGTGCAGTCGAAGCATAGAAAGAAAAACTGCGAGGAGCCTACAAATAGAAACCTCAACAAATGAACCGCAGTGAAATCGAAAATGTAAACAAATTTTGTAAACGACCAATGAACAGGCGATGGGTCAAAGTAAACATTTAACCGATGGCAAAACGCAATAATTGTGAGTGCCAAAGCAAACATTAACGTTCATGCTTAAGTAATACACTAATTTTTCAATTGTTAAACTTATTGTTGATGTTTCGTGCAAAAACGTAAACAATTCACTGATAACATTGACTGGAATTTCTAACAATTAAAGTTAAATTATTGCATTTCATGTTCATACATCGGCTTTCCTGTCGCAATTTTTCTGACTCACATGATATTTGAAGAGCCCTTTTGATGTTTGAATGTACAGATTGGAGTCAACAAGGCCCTCTGATCGACTCAAGAACACAACTTCAAACGTTGTATTACTACCGGGACTTATTACCTATACAAGAGTATTATAAAAGGAAATGCAATTATTACCCTAATTAGTAAGTAAAACCTAATTAGTCAATTAGTAAATGTTTGCTAGCGCCAAAAACTCATGTATTTTTTATTTATTTTGATACCTTATCAGCAAAGAATGAAGAATGGAAGTGGACAGTACTGCCCGAGATAGAGATCAATTTAACACTTTCGTCCGCCAATTTGTTGTCCACTCTTACCACTCCCAGACTTGGTATTCCTACAGTACTATTACAAAAATCCAAACATCCTTAAACTTACAAATAAATAAATAAAATTTCTGCCTACTTGAATTACTTAATTAATAAAATTTGTATATTTAATTACTAATAAATAATTACCTTTCTTTAAAGTCCAAAGATATAGGTTGAAAACAGAGGATATCATTTGCATCTGACACGACACGCTCACTGAGTTCACTCTCATCGCCTACTAATCTGAAAAAATTAATATATAATTCCAAACAATCAAAATATAGCTCAACTAATTTCATGCTCCCTGTGACATAAGCTAACGAAATTTCTGACCTAAAATTCCTGAAATTACCCTAAAATTTGGTCGGTAGGCAGGCACGCTCTTCTTGTCCATTTTAGTTAATTGGCCAAAATTCAAACGGACATAATACAAGAAACTGGGCCAATCGGCTACATTCCAGCCTGATTTTGGTTGTCATTGTCACTCCAATGACCAACGACATGGTCCTCACTTTTAGTCAGTGGTTTCGCTTTGATACGTAAAATTTTGGCCGCACAGCATAGGATTGTTATAAAAGACTCAAAGAAGGTAAAAAGTACTTGTTTTCTATTCTGGAGGCGTTACTGTTAAAATCCCTTGAGCCATGAAAAAATACTTTTTATGAAAACTAACTATAAAAGTAATGCTGTTGACTGGATTGGAACTTTTTTTTTGCCTTTGGAAATAAAAACAATGATCATGATCCATTTGCTCGTGCTTGAAAATATCCATCTTTTCGGACATTGTTGAGAATTCTCTCACATTTTTCATGGAAGCTAGTTAGCAAGGTTTTGCTTTCCGGAAGAGATCCACTTTAGCATGGGATTTTGTTGAATTTGATTGATCAAAGACGCAAGGGTAAACAGTGGCGCTGAACAAGCGCTACGCTACGCATAAACTTTTAACGCATTTGAAAAGTGATCTTCAATCTCCTGCCCTATTTAATAACATATTTAATGGCCTTATTCAAATTTTATCCAGAGGTAAATTAAACTCCTAGGATATGAAGTTTGATAAATACTAAAGCTTGTAGTAATTATTGATAAAGGATTCCAGCTTACTTGCTTGTGGAAAAGGACTGTCCTAGGATAAGCCGCAGATCATCTTTTTCATATGGCAACTCTGTCGAGGACAAAATAAAGAAGACAAGCATAAAAATCTAGGACTGGGATGGGAACTTTTCGACATCTGACCTCCAGGGTCAATAGTTTCACTACTGGAGTTCTTTGTCTTCATAATCAATCATCCTTTTATACGGTTCCTAACCAAAACAGGAACGCAAGTTTAAAACTTAGCTGTTTTACATTTCACTTGAATGATGTGTCAGAAAAAAAATTAATATCTCAATGTCTGCAACGTAACATAACACTTTCGAATGAATCGCTTCGTAAAAAATACCTAATATTTCATTGTTGAATCTTTCTCTGCATTAGATAGCAAACAGCGGTGCAGAATTTTAATGTCCCTGCCGGGTTATGAGAAAAATCGTTGCTTTCAGTTACACGTTGCGTCGTCTCGTCCCCGTTGCTAAGAATTAGATCGACATACGTAGGCCAGGCACCTTCTTAAGAGGTAAAAGCGGTTAATTTTCCTACGTGTCCGTCCTTACTATTTAATTTGAACAGGGCATAAAAAGACACTCAACGGAACCTTAAGTTTCAAGTCTCATATTGTTACTCTAGGTTTGCTTCATTTCAAACCGAAAAGTCCAATTTAATTTTGTTACAAAGTTAATTTGATGCCCATAATTGGT
>JABASL010000247.1:0-21660 GCA_019775825.1 Neanura muscorum | reverse complement strand
GCTAGTTTAGTCATGCGGAGGAAACTTCCTCAACGAGTATATTACTCTCTAGTTTAAACCCGTGAGCAGGGAAAGGTTAATATTGTTATCATAAAAAATTAATAAATGCGTATTTAGTTATTTTTAAATCTTGCGACCTTCCTCTAATACGGATTTCCGAAATACCCAGTACCCACTCAGGCGAAACGAAAATAACTCATAATTCTCCACTTCCGCAATACCCAGAAGAAATAATGAACATTGGTGTTGAGGAGCCGGGGTTTTAAGTGCCTGCCACTTCCCACTCCCAATCAAATGGAGAGGCAGGAGAATTCGGCAGAAAAAAGACAGAAGAAGGAAAATACAAAGTGAAAAACTGAAAAAAAAGTAAAGCGGGAGCAAACTATTGAAATCTGATCAATTTCTGCCAAAAGAGGGCAGTCGTGCTGTTGTGGACAAATCTGACCAAATAAATTTTCAAAGAACAATAACATTTTATTGTTTTACTTGGTTTCGTTTGGTTGGTACTGTAATAATTACTAATTACTAAATCGTCATTACATATAGAATTGTAATCCACCACTTTGATCAGAATCGTCGATCCCTCATGACTAAGTTTTTGTAGCTGCCATCGTCCGGGCTTTTCTGGTACGTAATCCTATTCGTAAATTCAGCGTTAGCGTTAGTTCCTTTTTAGTTGTTGAGAAAAAACGTTAATACATAAGTGTCTTAATTATATTTATGTTAAGTTCATAGACCATGGATACTGACGACAGTGGTGTAACAGACCAAAATTCGTATACGAACGGACCTGGGGCGGCCTCCGGTATGGATGTGGAAGGAAGTGATGTTTTCATGGACAATGGATATCGAACTGATACTGGACAGCAGGATATTGATAGCCGGACTCATGAGGATATTCTTATAGACGACCTGAAGATTGACGTCGAGCAACTGCCAGTAGCTTACACCGAAAGGCTGGAGGAACTACAACATGTAAAGGACGCTATGTCAGAGATGATGGACGGTATTCTTGTGACTAATCAAAATCTGGAGAAAAATTGCGAAGCCTTGGAAGGTACCTCAGATTGAAACCATAAAATCCCACTGCCACAAATAAGAGCTAACCTGAACTATGACCTAATTCAATTCAAATTGTCATATTTAGAAAAAGTTTCTCTTGACAAAGAAAAGCTGGATCGAAATGAACGTGCACAGGCGCAATTAAATAAAGAAATGGCCGAATGTCGAGAGACTTGGGAAGCTCGGAAGTCAGATGCTCAGCGGCTTAATGAAGAGGGAATTTACCTCGGGTAATAATATTTCCATCGTGTTACAAGTTATCCAGTGTTTCTGGTTAAGGATAATCTTGCCTGTTGCCTAATTACAATTTGTATTTGTAGATTGGATATGATTAGAAATACTAGCGGCCTTACTTCCAGCATTATCCAAAAACACTTGCAGATTAAGGTAAAAATAGAAACAACCTCTGCTTGATCCTGATCTTGATCTGTGTTGATTGCTTTTCAAACTGGACTAACATTGACATTTGTATTGAATTTTTCATGTCCAGAATAAAGATTGTGTTTCCAATGGAATCAACACAATGCTCTTTCGCTCTGGAGAATATAAGTCACAGATTGCATCCCTGAAATCCCAAATTGCCGCCTTCAAGACCGCAATTCCTCAACAGGAAACGGATATCCAGGTGGACGAAGAAAACGATCACAATTCGGCCTAAATTTTCAGAATAATTCAAAGACTCTTCGAGAACTTCCGGTGTAAAGCCAACGCCTTCGAAATTAACGTACTCCTCATTTTCACAATGTAAGTGCAGGAAGAATTTATCTGGGTTTATTTTTCTTATAACTTTTTGTTACCCACTCTAAAGTTCTAGTACATAAACAATTAAATTATTATTATTTTAAACTGAGCTTTAAGCGGAAGCCGAGGGAGAAGCATACATTCGATTAATTTCTGACTGGTAATGTTGTTGAATATTTTTACGCTTGAGCTTAAAAGCTGCTGTAACAAGATCAGAGTCGGGTGTCCACGCGTCAACTACTAATTTGACAGCTCCTGGAAGCTCAAATTTCTGTAGTTTGCTTTTCTTTCCATGCTCTTGGAGTTCAGCTAATACTGCTTTCTCAAGTACCTGTGATACAAAGATATAAACGGTAATTACAAGCTTCTCGCCGAACAAAAATTCGAACAGGTCAAAAATGCATTTCACATCTCCAAGCGAAGTGAATCGAATAATTCATAAATGAAATGTCGTTAACCGCTTCTGGTACAGCTGATTTCCTATGCAACAAAAATCCAGAGTAAAGGGCGATTTCCCAGTATCTTTGTCGTCGTCGACGCTAAAACTCTTCAAGAAACCCAATTCAGAGTCCATGAAAGGGACAAAAACATCTGGAACTTGGGAGGGAACGGCAATCACATCTGGCACCGTACCGCTTCACGGACCGGACATGGTAAGAAATAGATGTTACATTTCTGTGATACTTCTTTTTCGCGGGTGATGTGAAATACGTTTTTGACATGTTTGCTTAATTCAGGTAATTTTCATTGGTTTGACAGAATGTTCATGCATAAATCTAGTAAATGGCTAAAGCTAAACCTCTTACTTTGTCCGAGCACATCAATTCGAAGCTAACTCCATTTCGACCCAGTTTATGCGCCAAGGTCTCCAACTAATAATTAGAAAGAGGGATTTGGCTTTTAAATGAGGAATTCAGAATTAATGTTAATACAAATGGCAAGGAAATTGGCTTTACCTGTTTCACAGCTGGAACCAAGAGGGCAACGGTAAACAATTGAGTTGAGTCACCATAAACACATATGTTGTCCACTAATGGGCAGGTCTTTAACTCAGATTCAACTTTTCCTAAGCTAACGTATTCACCCTGTTGCAATTTTACCAAATCCTTTTTACGATCTGTGAATATAGTTTAAAATTAGTCAAACCTTTTCATTATAGTGATAACTAACGTTTCTAAGCTTACCTATAATTTTGAAAACCCCATCTGGGTAGACTTCTCCAATGTCACCGGTTCGAAACCACCTTCGTCCATCTTGCTCAAAGAACTCTTCCTTCGTGGCCTCTGGCAGTTTAAAGTACCCAACAGATACGTTTTCTCCACCAATCAAGATCTCTCCACGGGGATGCGGCGTATCTGTGTAGCGGTAGTTTCCTTCTTCCCAGTTCACTAGACGCATGTCGCAACAAGCCAAGGGTGCACCTACTCGACCCGTAGTCATATCAGATTCTAGAAAACATAATCAAATCTATTACTGCAAGGTTCCTGTGAGCACTTAAGATTTGGTGGATTAGGCATGATTTAGAACCCCTTACGCAATTGAACTGCTGCACAAGCCGCAGTCTCGGTCAGTCCGTAACCTTGAAGGAGTGGACAGCAAAGGCAAGTTCGAACAAATTCGTGAGTGTCCGGAGCCAAACTAAAGAAATTAAATTATATTCTGATACGAAATCGTTGTTGGTAAATTCTCGCCCATTGCACCGCTCGAACCGCCGGTTCGGCTCGGTAAAACAGGGCGGTGCGCGTGCACCGCTAGATAAGGAAAATGGCCGAACCGCTGGGCGGTGCACCGCTTCCGCGGTGCACCGCGGCAGCCCTAGTAAATTCCCCTTTGTAATTTATATTCTCAAAGATGATTAGCAAGCGAAAAGCGATTACAAACAAAATTAATAGTTAAACCCATTGCCGTAAGTTAGAAACAGCGCACTTGAAAATAATATGTATCGATTTAGGTACTGTACATAAATTTAATGGGAAAGATCTACTACTTACGGAGCACTGCCACACGCCATTAAGCGTACTTTGCCGCCAACCAGTTGACGAATCTTCTTAAAGATAATACGGTTGACCAGAGGCGTCTCAAAACCACGAGCGTACCATTTTAACTGTAAAATCAATCATAATTGAATTAGGAGTTAACTTATTAACTTTTATGGAGCTGAATATGAGGTTTTTTTAAGTGCTATACCTTATAGTCATAGAAGAATTTAAACACTTTTTGACTAACTCGACTTCCACCCTCAACTTTTTCCTGAATCCCTTTGAAGATTCGATCCAGGATCAACTAAAAGTAACAAGATATGTGTCGATTAATAAATATTCCAGGCTCCTGATTTTTCAAAACAGTCACGAATAAAGTAATGCTTTTAAGAACTGCACTTACGGGTACAGTGGCCATGACAGTTGGTTTAAGTATCGAAGCGTCGCCTTTGCTTCCGCGTTTGATCTTACTGGACTTATCTGTCATTGTCAATGGAGATGAATATCCAATAGGAATGCCTGAGACGAAGCAGATTGTTTCGCACATGAGCTCCAACACATGCGCTAGTGGGAGAAATGCAATGTAAACATCGGAATCGTAAACTTCTCCTAACGCATCAGCGAAACTCAGCATCGCCACATTAATGTTTCTGTGTGTGATGAGAACTCCTTTTGGAATACCGGTGCTTCCGCTTGTGTACATTATAATGGCCAAATCATCGGAAGTTGGAGCTTCCGTTCCTAGAAAATCGAACTTATAATTAGGATTCTTCCTGTTCGCCTTGTCGAACTTATTTATGTCCTCAAATTACCTTTCCCGGACTTTGCACCCATTGTAATGATATCACAGTAAGTATGAATCTGCACATCAGCCTTGAATCCCGTCGTGTCTCCCTTCTTCAGGGGATCTTCCATATAGATCAAATGCTTCACCGTTGGTGTCTTGCTCAAAATTTTTCTAAACTTGGGTAGTAAGTCGTACGACGTAATTACGTACTCAACCTCAGTTTCATTAATTCCGTGGACAACAGCGTCATCTCCAAGTGTAGCGTAAAGGGTCACAACTGTAAACAAGACAAGGAGACCTTAGTAAGTACTCGTATTCCAATTCTAGACATTTCGATTTCTTACTTGTCAAATTCTGACGGAAGGCTGCCATAGCTGTGATAAGCCATTCAGCTCGTGTTTCTGCGAAGACACACACCTTTGCTTTGGGTTCAAGACCGAGTTCTCTCAATCCTTTGCTAAAGCTAGTGCGGAGACGATCGATTTCATCGTACGACTTCCAGAGGTACTCGCCCAAGACATACTTTTTGAAGAGTCGACCATTCGGTTGTGGCTCATCTTCTTCATCAATCACTTCCCTTGTCCCGAGACACTTTTTGGGTCCATTCTTCTTCAGAGCATAAGTAAAAACCTTGTCCATTGTGTCATACTTCCCACGCTCCAGTTCAATATGCATCTTCGAAATGGGAGTCAAGCTCCGGTAAGTAACGCCGCCCTCATAGGAGATGGCTTGTGACTGAAAAAAAAATGTTTCAATTTTGAATTTACTATTTCATTGGGAAATTTTTTGTCTTTGTTAAATAAATGCAAACAAATACATTGGAAATTCATTTGTTAATCGTTTGGCAGTTTGCCTTGCTCATCAGCCTCTCATGTCATAGAAAGACTGAAAATTCAAAGTGCAAAACGAGTCGACCTTCATAAGAATTGACAATAATTGTGGGAAATTATTTGAAAAAAAAATTGATACTTATTTACTGCACATCAAAACCCATGCAAAAAAGTTGACCCTGGACATTGACCTTCCTCGCCTTTTCATTATCATCATCAGATTTTAATCACTACTCTGCCCAGCCATTTTATGTCTCTGACACGTTACATCTCACATTAAACTATAAAGTTGCATCCTTGGAGTCTCCTCTCTAAAGTCTTTTACGCTGACTATCAATTTTATTCTCCT
The DNA here is from genome assembly GCA_019775825.1 of Neanura muscorum. Lineage (NCBI taxonomy): Eukaryota > Metazoa > Arthropoda > Collembola > Poduromorpha > Neanuridae > Neanura > Neanura muscorum. The sequence goes on along the minus strand of JABASL010000247.1, from coordinate 15,912 downwards.
TTTCCTAAACCGAATACTATTTCAATCCTCCTTCACCCAGCAAAGTATGTTCGGATTTTATGCAATCCAAAATTATTTTCGACAATGATGTCTCAAACGTCAAACCCCAGCGTTTAAGACAATCGTACGAGTTTAGATAATAATCATTCGAACAGAATTATAACTGAAATCAAATTTCTTACCTTTGTTTCCTTGTTATCCCTCTTTCGTGACCAAGGGGTCTGTAGAACCGCATAGATAGGAAGAGTGATGACATCGTAAACGAAAACAACTGCCTTGATTACTAGGAGTGTCACAGTACTTCCAACGCCCATTACTGAAGTTTAGTTGTGCAAAACCTTATGAGGGTCACGATACCAAAAAATCACGGTCAAGGTGACAACTTGTTTAACTTCCGGTACGCTCCACTATTGAATGGCGGTCCGCCTCACCAACTCGTGTGACACCGGCTAAGGCTTCTACCCAAAAGAAAATGAATTGAATTAAACTTCATTGAGGACTGAGAAGCGAGTTAGAAGCTAGTTTATAGTACTTGAATATTTTCCACCCTCTTTTACCCACTTGTCACAGTTCTAGACGCTGCATGCTTAATCTAAACCTCCACAACTTGTCCACAATACGAACAACCTAACAAAGTCTATGCAGACAAATCGAAGTTTGCAAGCCTGCAAGAGGTTGCAGGCTAGCTCTAGTAGTAGAGTTAACTGAAAATGGGTGAGTATTCAACTCAATTGCAAACTACCTTCAAATTGGCCACTTAAAGCCCATTGTCTCCCTATATCATTTGGCAAATATCGACACCGGGGCCATCGTCCAGCTCAAATGTGTTATCAGCTCCTAACCTCACCTTGGTACCTTGAACATCCGACTTACGAAATTGCCAATCTAAATTAAGCGGAATTGGAAACCGCAACTCAATTTACACATTACACGCATGCTTACTTTTTATCAACTTATCAGGTTAGATCATCAACAATCGCACACATCAACGCGATTCATACTGGAATTTGAACTGGAAGCGAATTGCCAGTACAACCAAGTGACGCGATAATAAGTAGTGGTTCCTACTAATTTCGACGTCCTTGTCACCTTAAATCTGAATCAGCCGAACAATAAGCACTTCTGACTTCCTAAAGCACAGCAGTCCACAGATTGAAAGTTTGATTATCCAGTAATTGCAAACTAAGGATAAATCGGGCAGAACATTAAATCTAAAGATAATCACCCCGACAATTAAATGATGCAACTTGGCATGTTCTCCAGTGATTAAAAGATGCATCCGGTTGGATGTCTGTCTAAATAAAAGCATGACGTTCCGAACCGCCTGGAATTGGATACATGTTCAATGTGATTTAGATTAAAGTGGCACTGAAGTTGGTCAATCTTTGTTCTGTTTTTCATTTCCTTGGATAACAAGTTCTTCGATTGAAGGGAGATCACTTTGAATAGTTAACTGGTTTTATATCACTGTATATTGCATAATTCCCAAGAGAACTAAAAAGTTTTAAAAGGAAGAACAGGATAGGGCGTCAGGGCGAACAAGATCCCTAACTCATGGGAAAAATATAAAATAACCCCTTCTCGCTTCACTGGACTGGACAAGTGAAATGACCTCTTTGACTCCATATAAAAAATCATGAATACTACTCCTACATAACGAAAGATTAACTTTAGGCATCAAAGCAACAATAATCGTATTTGAATCCCAGCGTCAGCTTCGTTTATCTTTATTATTTTAAACCAGTTGACAGTGAACCTGAACGCCATCATTTAGGAAAACATTTTAAAAACCAGGCAACGTCAAGGCTATATTTTAGTTTTATGTTGCAACACCAATAAAGCTGCACTAAGACTGCAATTTTGAAGGAATAATTGATCTGTCAACTGCGAATGGATAAACAAAGAAAAGAAATAACGAATAATAATCACCCTGATTATAATGATCCTTCTTGTTGTACAGGGATAACCACAAAAGTGAAGGAACTTGATGTGTTTACCTATGCGGATTTACAGCACTAGCCAATCAGTGGAAGCTATTGATCTTGAGTCCTGTTGAATTGATATTTTTGTTTTCCTTACCACGAGAATGGCGTTGGAGTTTCCCAAGGAGAAAACTATATGCCAAGGTCAGTTGCAGTTCTTCGGAATCATAGGTAAAAATATCCAATGAGTGTTTATAGCGAATCCTAACAATGTCCGTAAGAAAAGAAAAAGTAAACGGAGTTAAAGCTACACGAAACCTTGTTTGGCAACATGAAGTTAACTGTCAAAGATTTTCGTGAGTTATCCTGGTTGTAGTTTAGTAAGACAGTCTGTTCAAAATTTCAGCTTTCGGATATACCTAGTTTCCGAAACTTCTAAACCTAGAAATGCTGAGACTGAATTCGCAAGTGGCAAGAACAACTTTCCCACATTGGCGAATCGCGACTACTATTCTACAAGAAATTGCAAACTCCCAGGCTAGCTGAAAAGTAGAATTCATTCAATATTCTGCAGAATCCCATTGGCCACGGAAAGGATCACCTCATACACTCCGAAAATCACAGAAATATATCCTTTACAGGCCTGAGAATTGCGCAACACGCCTTCTCTCACGCTACTACTTCCCAGTTCCCATACACGAAACTAAGAAGACAGGAGGATACGCCATAATGTACTTTCCGAAACAAGAAAACAAGATACTCGTTCGTGTACCTCCGTCTTGCAACACATTACGTAAAAACAAAAATAATTGAATTAAAAATCTCGACAATGGAACCGCGTATAAGATTGATGGTGTTTCCGTTACCATCATACCTCTTACATACAAAACATGCAACCCACTGTACCACCTGAATAACCAGTTTACTCTCGATTGTTTCTGTCATGATCGGTATCATTTATGAATATGACACAATTCATACACAAATGAGTAACGATAAAGTCCCAAGTACCATTTCGTTTACATGACATTGTTCGCCCAGAATACACGTTTGCGAGGAATTTAAAGATGGAACTATGTCAATGTGAGGTGACCACGGAACAAAGCACGTAGGTCACACGATGACAACACGAGACTAACCATCCATCGAACCTTGAACTTTGCCTTAGTTTGTCACTTTTGTTTCAATCCGAGCTTTAAATTTGAATCAATGAAACCATGTTTAATTAAATATCTCTGTTTTGAGCTGAAACATTTCAAGTCACCAGTTACTGTCCAAATGAATTACACTTTAAGTCCAAGATTGTCTTGTTTTCCTGCTACAGCTAACGCTACATCCAACACACAGATTGAAATTAAAGTTAGTTGAAATAGATAACACATGACCCTTGACATCGCATTTTGTAGCAACCCGAAAGTGGGGTAAAATTCTACTAGTATCGTTAACTCGCTCCGATTTCAGATTTGACTTCGAGGTACTTCGTTACGTATTTTTAGGATTAAACGCTTGTGAAAACAACAAGCAAATCAAAGAAATTTAATAACCCTTTCGCTCACCAATTCGGCCTGCTAGCCCAAAACAGCTGTAACACGTAAGATAAACAATTTTTCGTACCTGAGGAATACGTGACCCAGCTGAGCGACTAGATAATGAAGATGATAGTCGATTGCTTCTTCACACACAAGAATGAAAAGCAGTCTCCCTTAAGAGCTGATTGACCTTGACCGGACGCAACGCTGACGACAAGAGAGCTGCTGACTGAGCCACTGAGCGACTTCCTTTGATTTGGTTCGTTGGACTAGTGACACTAATAAATGAGTTCCAGTAAAAATGGAAGTAATTAATGAGATCTCGAACACCTAAAATCCAAAAGATGACACAGGTGACAACTGGCAAGAAAAATGGCTGGAGGGACGGGACACTCACTGTCAACTATTGACTTTGATGTTACTGTTTACGGTAAAAATGAAAAAAAAAGACTGCTCACTAACCGACGACCTACCTGACTGACTCGCTCTTCGCTAGAGCAGAAGAGTAATTTTCACAATGTTAAAATAAACCGCCGCCGCCTCAGTTCTTAAATTCTTGTTATCTTCTTTTATAAATTTCAGAAATTGCAAATTAAATTGTTATAATTAAAACAATAGTTGTAGATTTAAAAATCAAATCGTGATTTCGTACTACGCCGTACTGTTGTCTTTGGATGATAATTTTAGAATGAATTCTTGTATTTTTATTCTGCCACAGTAAAATTGAGTGACGACGACGCACGAAAAGATTGAGATTTGTGTTGTGATGTGATTGTGGTTGGTTGGAGTCGTCGTGGATTGTCGTGGTTGGTGTTTTCTGAATGACTCATGCAACCTTGTGCGAATCTTAATTTCCAGCAGAAAAAATTAGCGAATGGACGAAGTGTCTTGTCCAGCCTAAGATTTTTTTTTTTGGATTCACACAAGAATTTTTTTGAATTTTATTGTTGTGGGCCACGGATTTCCAGTGATTTGCTTTACTTTTCTTCTTTGGCACATTTTTTTTTGTTTGCAAAAATTTGAAATGACGCGACGCTCAAGGGAATTTGGATTCTGACAAGAAATGTGAATGGCGTGACCAAAAAAGGCTTCCCACAAATGAATGGCCCTGGAGAAATAAAGTGGCGTGGTCCACTTTTGTGTTTGTTTGTCGGTAGGTATTGTTATCAAATTTTAAATGCTATTTTTAATTGCCAATTTTTGGCACAGTCATGTAGTCTTATGGAACTGCTTCATACAACGTACACATATGGAACAGGTTCGTTACGCCAGCGTTGATGACCTTAGCTTAGGGGGTCTAAAAACTTGCAAAACTGAAACCTGATGATTTTTACAATGTAATTATTGCTCGGCGATTTTTGGCGATTTTCAAAACGTAAGAAAAATATTTTCTGTAGAACAACACTAGGGTGAACTGTCTAGACAATGTCCTGGGCTACATTTCCTATAATTTTGAGTTGACCTGAGCGAGATCAACTTTTAGTTGTTCCGGAAGTGAATAAATTCTTTAAAATGCCAATATTTTTCTGTGCCAACGAGTATTCATCAGCAACAGTTTTAAGTTTTTTTCATAAACGTCTGCAATACAACCAATTTCTGCTACGAATGTGTAGCATGCTCAGGACTTTTGTTTAGTGGAATGAAATAAGGGCTCCGTCATGGCCCTTGTTGCACCAAATTAAAAAAACAATCCCAAATTCATGCTAAAAGTGAAATGACTTCTCGCAAAAAAGCACCAACTGCTCCAAATCCTGCAGCAAATGCTCCGGCTAATCCTAAATCAAAACCAATTACACCAAGTGACAAGAACAAGACAATAGTCAAGGCAGTCCTACAGGTGAATGAAAATTTAGGAATTTTCGGGACTATTTCGAAATTTTGAATTGTAATTTTAAAATAATTTTGTAAAACTGTCTGATAGTTCTGCCTTTGAAGTATAATGGACCACCCATTAGTTCTTGAGTTCATGGCACTTGACTTTCCTTTTTTGTAAGCCATTTCAAAAAGTTCTCACGGTTGGTTAAATCCAACCTTTGAATCCTCCTTAGTAACTCCTTAGTGAAAACGTGGACGTTGAACTCAAGACTGAAGGTGGTCCTGTTTTAAATTTTCAAAATGAGGACGGAGCAGTGGTGGAGACCGTTGAGCTTCAAAATTTGAATCGCCGTGAATGTCGTCAAGTTCTAATTAGTCATGGATTCAGAAAAATAGTTCCTGAAACAGAGTCTTCCCCGGCCCCAGCGACTGGAGATACTACATCTACTGACTCCAAACCTGGACCTTCGACAGGACTTTAATTTTTCAATGCTGCTATTCGTTTATTTTATGACGCTATCAATGCTACTGAATTTTGCTCAACGTTGATCGGCTGATGAAGATAATAAACAGATAGAGTATTGGAAGTATTTCAGTGATGAATCCTCGTGTCTAGATATAATTCAAATATTGTTGAGAACGTTCAACATCTTCATAATGTGGCGGCGGTGTTTCAAGCTTCATAACCTCAAGAATTGCTGGGGAAGGGTAGTCTTCGATGTGCTGAGTGACATGCGTGTAACTGGGAAGCTGACTCCCTGACCTCTCATGGACATGCACGTGATGGTGGACATGGGTTGCTAAAGATCGAATACCTTCAGGAGTACTTATCGCGTTACTTCCTGTTCTAGGAATGTAGTAGAGCGACTGTCCAAAGTCAAGGTCAATGTCGCTCGGCGAGATTGTCGCTGTTTTCCATAATTTAAATCCGGCGCAAATGGTCTAAAAGCAGAATTTTTTCAATATTATCAGTATTTCAAAATAGCAAGTCGGGCTAATAAATTCGCTTGACCTTACAAGAAAAATGGCAAAAACGGAGAGAAAAGTCACCAGGAATATAAAACCCATGAGGCTCAATTGATCCATTTTGTTAAATTTTGAAATTGTTCAGGAACTGAATCAAAATTATTTAAAATTATTGGAATGCTTCTTTAAGTCTCACGTCCTAACAAAATCGCTGCAATAATGAATATGACGAGGAAGCTTATAAAAATAACGATATTCCGCAATAAATTATTTGCACTAAGATTTTTGATAACTAAAAATTTCATGTTAGCTAAAAATCAATGTCTGCATTTCCGGGTGCTAAAATAAATAAAATAATACGCAACATTCTAAAATAATGGCCAAACTTTTTGGAAAAAAAAGTCAAAGGTCAAGAACCATTTGAAACTATGGATAAATATGATAACATTGAGGTAGGTTTGATCAACAATCAACCATATCACCAGCAAACGATACAAACAAACTCACCAGGAAAATCGAGCTTGAAAATTTATTTCTTTGCTGATTTTTTATTTTTACAAAATGCGAAGTTTTTCTAGTCATAACACGTTAATATTTTATGTAAATTAACTTAACGATAATTTAAATCGCTGAAAACAGGGCGCTTGAAGTCTTAATTCCAAAAATAATTAGTATAGATGAATCAAATGTGGATTTCCACATCTTTTGTATTTTTCTGTTCTGATATCGCTGTGTTCTTGATTGACTCTTCGTAAGTAGGTGGCGGTGGGTCGTCGGGCTGGAAGACTGGTGATGAGACCATGTACGCGGTACTGAACGGTGGGGGTGGGTATATCGCTGTGTTCTTGATTGACTCTTCGTAAGTAGGTGGCGGTGGGTCGTCGGGCTGGAAGACTGGTGATGAGACCATGTACGCGGTACTGAACGGTGGGGGCGGGGTTTCAACAACGACATGTTGCGATGTCACGCCAGCAGCAGTGTTTCGTGTCAAGGGACGGCTGAATGGATCGCGGTGGTGGCATTTGAATTTCATAGAAATCCATGGCAATACTTCCGCCACCCCTGGAAATGGTCGTGACCCGAATGGGTGTAATGTTAGAGTTTAGGTGCCCCGTGTTTTGTTGACATCTGGGGACGACCGGGAGGTGGCATTGACGAAGAGCTTGTTGTTGACCTACAATTTGACATCAAATGACGATTCACATCAATGCGATTTTAATTTTTTTGTGTTAACTTACTTAGAATTACTTCTCGACGTCTTGCTCTTTCAGTGATATACAAATCTTCAGAGGAAAAGCTGCGACAGCACACAATGACAGCCTATAAGAAAATTAATTTTAGCTCATGGGGTCAGCAGAAGGTCGAGCGTCGTGATGTGGAAAAGGACGGATAATTAATTGTTAGCGAAGACTTACCACCCACACAAGGACAAAAACCAAGAAAATAATTGGGATTTCTTCCATTATAGTCTTCCAGACCTCCAGCGCACACTTGTAGCAGCAGCACTGGAGGACTCTTCTTGAATTTCGGCCAGGGTTAAACTATGACCTTGGATCCCTTTTCACCCTTTCGCGAATCAACTGAATGAAAAAGGCAAGAATAAACTGCTGAACTTGCACACAGATTTGGTTTTGTTTCCTTTGTCGCTTACTCCAAAAGCAGAAATGAATTTCTGCTAGAAGAATGAAATCAATTGCGTCACAAAAAGTGCTTTTTCTCTCGTCACTTTTCTCTGTCACGCTAAAGGTCAATTAAAGGTTTTATCATAACAATAATAACGTCAAACATTTGAATTTCAAGCAGTTCATTACCATAAACTTACGTGTACGCTGCTTAAGTGCTATGCTTGTTCAAAACTTCAACACGCCAAAATCCAGAATTTCACTGGAACCGGAATTTTCAAATTCACTTGTCAGTTGACACTTCTCCTTTGCCTTAACACTCAAGATTCAATCACCACCCTCAGCGCAGAATTTCTAAGCCGGAACGATCCAGAGGCAGAAAAGCTTCCAACTACTGTACTGAAATACCCTACTATGGTCACAAAGTTAAACAATGTGACTTCCAGGTCACAGTACGCTGGGACGCTCAGCAAGTGGAGCTCAATCCAGTACTAAACACTTCACTTAAATTCTCCTGAGCAATTTCGTGCAGCGCTAGGATTGTTCCAAACGGAACTGCTTACTCGTTTTTACTTCCTGGAATGAGCATGGATTGGGACTGAATTTAATATGAATCTTGAGTGCTGATGCTGACAATAATAGGACTGCAGCCAAAGTGTATAATTTAAGTGTCTTTAAGTATTTAACTGTTGCGTGAGATGTTGAAATTAGGTATTAACTACAAAGTGGCAGAGTAGCTGTTCAGCAGTTGAATCTGGTTAACTGGAAGTGTTTGAACTCAATGAGTGCGAGATATGTCACGTTTGAACACAAATCTAGTAAAAATTTCACCTGTCGCTGATTAACTTATTTTTAACTTTCAATTTTCCAGTTAACTCCCATTTACCTGCTGGAAGTCTCTCAATGAGTGCGAGATATGTCACGTTTGAACACAAATCTAGTAAAAATTTCACCTGTCGCTGATTAACTTATTTTTAACTTTCAATTTTCCAGCTAACTCCCATTTACCTACTGGAAGTCACTACAATTTGACTTAATTTTCGATTCGTATTCCTGATACTTTTGTCGTTTATGAATTATGATGAAAGGACCTGACACGAAGGGAATCTATTATCTAATTTTAGCAACTGTCACATTATTCGCTTGCTCACAATTTACTTTTAGCTTGAAATAATTTTTTCCAGGAAATTTATTATGCAACTATTGTAATTATGATGAAAGGACCTGAGACGAAGGGAATCTATTATCTAATTTTAGCAACTGTCACATTATTCGCTTGCTCACAATTTACTTTTAGCTTGAAATAATTTTTTCCAGGAAATTTATTATGCAACTATTGCTCTTGCCAAAGTGGGATATGATAGTCAATTAATTATCATTAGCTAATAATACCATTACAATCTCGCAGATCGAACAGACGTGAAACAGGACATAAATGTCAAAATAGAAGTAAAAATGGAAATGAAATGGTGACGACAAATTGACGTAAACAGTGGAAAGTTGGTAATTTTTAAAAAATATCTAAATTAAGTAGGAATTCCACTTTCTAAGAATTCTGGAAATTGGATAAATCGAGTCTTGAATACAGAATTTCTCGAGTCAGTTCACATGAATTCAAAGCGTTTTTCCTAAGAAACTGCCAGTGATTCCTGAAAAGATTTGTTAATGACTAGGTGTAATGGCTTTGGGAGCGTTGTCTCATGTTGGAATTTTCAGAATCAAGTGCAATTAGCCAATATTTAGCAAATTTAATACAAAATATAAACCTAGTTACGCTCATAAAGCTAACGTTGATGTAAGACTCAACGTTACATCAAAGTTTGCTTTAGGACCTTCATTCCGGAACAATTAACCCTGCTAATGAGCTCTAAGCCAGAAATGAAAGAGAAGCGTGCTGACGCTTCTAATACACGTGTCGAACCGAATAACAAAAGAAAAATGTGAAATAAATTCTGTGAAAAATTATGTAATGTGCAAAAAAAAATGTTCCTAAATATTACTAAATACTTTTAGGAATTATGAATAGGATACAATTAGAATTTCGAAATTAATATTGCAAATACCTTGCCTTACTTTTGACAAATAATGCTGTAGTGTGGTGACAATTCTTAAAATTACATAAACTGGTCATGTCCCTTTCTGTACAACATCTGTATAACGCCCTTCCTGCCTTAATAGCTTATTTTGCGCATCCGCCCTTGAACTTGCAGGTCATTTTATCCTCCAATTTAATTAATAGTCCTAAATATTGACGAGACGTGGCGAATGACGTAGGCCTTCAGTGGAGAGTGAGGAGGGTTGACCAAGTCAAAAATGTATCACAACGTCCTTGGGGTCAAGGTTTCTGTATGACGGACCTTGTAAATCAAAGGCTTCAGGCCGTAGGCCTTCACTTTTTGGAGCGCAAGTTTTTGCACAAACTTCTTCATAAGATGGAGGTAATTCTTCAGCTATTGACCCTAAGGAACTATTTCTCGGAGGCAGTGGGCATTTTAGCGCGGCAGGAAACGACGGCGGCGGCGTTTCTGGAGCTAAATTAAAGAAATCCACCTTTTCACTTCAAACCGTTGAAACTTTTTTCATATATTTTTGATTAAATATTTTTTGGAATTATTATTAGGAAGATGACAGATTTTGACCAACCTCGGATCCTAATTTGAACGTCAGGAAACCCTAGAACATGCTGCTGGAGAGCACCGTTCCGCAATGCGCATGTCTTTATCTGTATTTCAAAAAAACATAAACTAGTTAACAAAAATGTGACAAAGGTTTCGGTTATTACGAAAAAAAGTGAACAATAAGATTTTTTCCATTCAAAATCAGTATTTCTTACCAGAAATCGAATCATGATGGACGTAATGATGAAGATGTAGAGTCCAACAAGGAGGAAAACGATTAGCCTAGCCCACTGTTCCTCTTCTGCCGGCGATGTCATGGATCTTAATGTTTGTTTGGCCACAAATGTCAAGTGAGAAATGTAGCAGTTAACTTTGGTGACACTGAAACTGACGTAGTTGCAGGTGCAATGGCGTAAAATGCTTGCCAAGTGACAACTGTGATATCCTCACCTGGCCAAGCCTCCTCCTCTTTCCGAATTGAACCAATTTCGATTCAGATTTATGCTAACTAGCATTCTTTACAATTTAAGTTTCCAGACTTCGTAATTTGTGTAGTTGTAGTCTTGGGCGTAGGAAATTTACAATTAAACACTTCATCTCTGCTCATACTGGAATTCAAGGTTTGAGGGTTAGGGCAAGATTTCGCAAATTTTTGACCTCCACAAAACACAAGAAACTAGCGTCACTACTTTTGAACTTTTTATTTACAACATAGTTTCCAGAACCTCACTTATGCGCACGCTGTAATCTCAATAATTATTATCTACGTGTAAACAAAATACAAGGTTAATTAGTAATTGCGGATGCGGAATGCATGACCGCAATCAATCAATACAATCAGCCCGTGCCAAATTACCTTTAACCTAGTTTAAGGCGTCCCAATTACTGTAAGGGAAATAGCAAAACTGAAACGGATTTTCATTGTCAGATTTTTCCGAAACCTTTTTTAAAACTTTTTAACTTCCGCTCCGGTTGGAATTCTTAATTTTTGCAACTTCTTCTGCTTCAATCAAGTACCAATCAGGTCATCGCTTCATTTCTAACACCCACCGATTTCAGCGCAGTTTTTACTGGAAGCTACGTTTTTTAGTTAAAAAGTTGAAAAGACTAGTTTGTTTCTCGTTTTTAGGAGACTGAATACTACGAACACCTACGAAATTATGTGTTTCATCTTCGACCTCTAGTCAGGTCAGACTGCGATGATGGGAACTAGCATCAGGTACACCAACTTGAATCCTGTTTGCATTTTGTATCGTACCAGAGGCGCATCCACTTGTTTTCGGGGCTCAGGCCTTTGGATTCCTAACGTCAGACAAATAGCTGTTAATATTTAGGATTTAGTTTGGCAAAGTTTGTGGAATTAAGCAATACTGTGAGTATTGAAGGTGGAAAGATTCTTTTGAAGTCCATTTTGTTCATGTGTTCTAAATAGGCTTCTTTAAGTATTTCTAAATCTTCTTCGGTGGTACACGAGGGGCAGAGTTTACAATGGCGCTGACAGTGAATGCATCCTGCGCAGGTACTCTGGTTCAAGTAGACTTGTTTTGAACTTAAAATTCTAGAAGAATGTGACCTAAAATCAATTAAGCGTTGATGACTGCTTGCCCTCACTGCGAAACGGTTTTTGAAAAAAGACTTACCTAGTGCCAAATCCAAGATGATTTGAAATTCCAACTAGAGAAAAAGTACTGTATAAAACTTGTTCGTACAGGAGTCGATTTGGAGGAAAATGGGCCGAACTTAAATTTGGACTCATGTTAACCTGTGACATGAACATCAGATTCGATAATAATTTTCTCGACCGAATCAAATTTTAAGGAAAACTGAGCTTGGAAATCAGAATTTGTTGATTTTACCTCCATTAAAAATATATTCAAGTCCTCGTCGATAACAAAGTCAAAGCGCACCAATTCAAAGAAGTTCCGTTTCTTTTCGTACTGTCGCCATGTTTCAATCATGGCTGCTTCCTTGGTAAGATAAATTGTTTTAATTGCATTATCTACTTGTGTCCAAATACGTTTGGGATCCTTTCCTGTTCGAAGGTTTCGAAAACGCAAAAACAAATTTTACAAAAATGTCGCCACTTCTCAGAATTCGAATGTTGCAAGCCTCACCTTTCGTCCTTATGAAACTGTCAAACGCTTCTTGCATACTGAATCCTTGATTATGCGCATGCTTGAGACTTTCTACCTTCCATAGTGGCAAATAATCATCGCCAACAACGTATTTATCCAAAATCGTAGGATCAAAGGGATGATAAGTCACGGGACAAAATCTTCACAAAAGGCCCAAAATTATTCACGGTTTCCTTGAATACATTTTGAACAAAAAGTCATACCTGAATAAAGTATCGCCAGTGTAACGATAAAGGCGAAGTGGCTCCAGACTTGTGACAACAACGTAAACACCAATGTCAAACTTGTGTCCATCGATTAGAAAAGGATTGGACACGTACGTCTGAATAAAAGATCCTGATTTGTTTAAATCGAGATTCTCAATTTGCTCAATTTTAATTCCTCGATGACTGTTTGACTTTTGGACAAACATTGTGGAAGGGTTCTTGGCTGCCTTTGAAAAAAAAAACGATTGAATAAGAATTATCACCAGAAAAGGCTCATTGATTGATTTAATACATATTGCATGAGATCTTCCCTTCCTTTTGGTAACTGGAAGGCTCGAGGTACGAAGGAATATTCGCTAGTTGCCAAATTCATTTTATTTGTGATGAAGCCCGAACCTGGAAAATGGTTCACCTGAAATTTTATTGAAAATTTTTAAAAAATTGTGCGATTTCAAACCAAATAATTCTTCAAACGCCTAAAATCCAAAAAAAAATTCAGTCAACCCTAAAAATTACCTTCTGCCCGGGTTTTAATTCCTGTAGACGCTCCTTCAGAACTGTGAATGGGTAATCGTGTGACCATAATACGTTCCAGTCGTCGCTGACATTAACTCTATTGTAGCCAACTGCAGCGAAGGTGTCCATGACATGAAATAAATAGCCGCTGTCCACCTTAACAAAAAAAAAGAAAAAAAATTAATCAGACTTTGTTTAAAGATTTTACACATTTATTTCATATCTATCGATTTTGCTTACACGTTTCCCATGTACTGCAAACGTTTTGATAGAATTTGACCTCTGACCGAGGCTTTCCGGGGTGCATTTGAGATCCACCTTCTCCAGGGCTTAAAGGAGTTGTTTTAAATTGTAGAAAGTCAGAATTAGTCCTACGATCAGTATATAAGGCGTAACTTTTTCCCATTTCGGCCTTGGCCACCGCCGGAAAAGCACAAGAAACCATGATGGACTGTGATGATTCTGCAAGCAAATTGAAACTGAATTAATTACAATTAAATTACTAACAATAAATGATTATTTTCCGTACCTTTTCATTACCGTAAATTCCCATGATCCTCTCGTGTCGACAGCCACCGTTCCTTGCATATCAAAATACTTGAAGTCCCTTAAACTATTTGTTGTTAATTTTTGCACCTGGGATACGCATTGCCAAAGGCAAAAGGAAATGGAAAGCGAAGCATGAGAACCTCTCAGAAAGTGATATTTGCAAAGTGCCCTGAAGCATCAACCTTAAATTGCAAAGTAGACCTCGTTAGTTTTCCCCATAACAGTTTGTAAAGATGCGAAAGGGATACAATTTAGTAGGTCATCATGCTCGTAAAAAACGAAATGAAAATTTTGGGGTTGGGGAGTTGGAATTTGCAAAGAATTCAAAATTTGCAAGATAATGATCATTATCTTCGGATCAATTTCAACGAAATCAGACACTCCGAGAAACCAATTGACGCTGATTTGCTTCCGATGTGAATCCAATTCGTTTCCTGTGGACTTTTCTGGGGATTCGGCTAGGAAGTCATTTCCAACTCCCAATATAATTGTATTATTGTAGCAAAATTAGTGATTTTAGGCCACAATTTGGGACCTTATGATGACAAATTATTCGTGTATGGCTTTAAATAGTGTTGAATTTAAGAATAAACGCTGTTTATAACCAATTTGTCCCTAATTTGACAAAGTTTGGCACTTTCATATGCATAAGAGATTTGTTGATGTGTGAGTGTGTTCAATGACGCATAATTTATATTTGTTTTGTTGGAGAGGGAATGAAGTGGTGGGGCTCGACTGATTAGTCATAAATTAGCATTTAATTTAATTGTCTTTTAGAAATAGTGATGATCTGATCGTGCTTTATTGTGAATTATTCTTAACTTTCTCCTTCATTGTCCTTCAAAGCTAAGCTAAAGCGTTAAAGCTAAGTACTGTCATCATACGGTAAGTAAATTAGTATTTTTCCTTGTGCTGCATGGTTGAATTCATTTAAGAAATCCGGAAATTCTTAAGTATCGTTTTCATTAAGGTTTCAGCGGCAGTGATTGCGTTATCCATAAAACTATAGCAGTGCACTGAAATCTAATTTGGCCCTACTGGTATGGCTAATGGCTGTTTAAATGAGAATTTAAGTACTTCTTGACAATTTTCAATTTTACAAACTTATTTTAATTTGTGTAGGTTATATGGTTCCAGGATCTCTGTTTCCTAGCATCTGCTGAGAATTTGACTGGCTTACAAGTTGACCCTTTTTTGATTGTACTTCACCGTGTCGCGAGTTTAAGTTCTTGGAGTAATGGGTTTGTTTGGAAATAGCAAAATTGAAAAGTTTAAGGCCCAAGATTACTCGGCCCTGCATAAAAAATGTGTGGGATCCAAAGAACTGTTTGAAGATCCACTCTTTACGGCCAGTGAGCACAGTCTTAATCTAACAAAATCGTTGGGTGGAACTGTTCAGTGGAAAAGACCGCCGGTAAGTTAACGGATCCCTGTAAAATGGAAAGTTCGTTTGAATTGAGTAGGATGAAGTATTTATTATTTCGTACTTATCGAACATATATTCATAGGAACTATGTGAAGGGCCTTTGCTGTTCGTTGAGAAGGCCAGTTCAAAGGATGTAACTCAAGGAAGGTTAGGAAACTGTTGGTTCGTCGCGGCTTGCTCTTCTTTGGCCACGGTCAAGTCACTATGGTCCCAAGTTATTCCAGAATACAAGGAACAAGTAAGATAAATCCGCAAGTATTCAAGTGCTGATTTTCAAAGTAAAATCAAACGTATGAAGAAAATAGGATATACACCAGTAATTTCTTGATCGTGTGTGTAATGTTATGAAAATTATGTTTTAGGAATGGGATCCAGAGCATCCAGAAAATTACGGGGGAATCTTCCATTTCAGATTCTGGGTAAGGGTCCACTCTAGGTATAAACAGAAATAAGACTAAACGGCTGTGGATTTGATGTGATGAGAATAGTTATTTGGCTTAATTTGCAGCGATTCGGAAAATGGATAGATATTGTTGTAGACGATCGTCTTCCTACCATCGATGGCCAACTGATCTTCTGTCACTCAACCACTGAAAATGAATTCTGGA
>JABASL010000246.1:0-21696 GCA_019775825.1 Neanura muscorum | reverse complement strand
TGTGTGACTTGTTACCTAGTTGGAGTTCTTTCAAATCGTCGGCACGGTCAGCCCAATTCCATTTAGCAGAGGAGGATGATGACAGGTAGAGATCAGGATTATCCTTGAGACGAGTGGCCAGTTCTTGTGGCAGGGACTTGTAACTGTCATTTATAACAACTGGAAACTTGACTTTCTTGTGAACATTTTCTTCTCCGGTACTTGTTGCTTCATCTTCGTCTACCTCAAGTGACCGCTTCATACTTCTAGAACATACGAAATATGAAGCATTAGTTTCAGCAATTGACCATCATAAACACCACCCATTGACTAACATTGACACCAACAATTGACCACCAGACACTGACAACTGACTAACATAGACACTGCACGCACCAAATATCTAAAATTCTCACGAAAAATAACCTGTGACATGGTTCCGAACCATGTCCCAGGGTATTAGTATGAAGTTCAGATTCATACCATGACCATCGAACGCCGCCCATAAGGTTCTCAGCTGTCTTTATAAGAAACAACAAAAAGGGGAGGCTACAAGATAGGGTGAAAGTTCAACAAAATATTTCAGTCTTGCTTACATTGGGTAACATTTTACAGTCCTAATTTATTTAAAATTAATTAACAGAACAAGTTGTTCTATTGTTGTGATCACCAGTTAATTTCCATGTGGAATCAGCCTCAGCCAATGTTTTCGCATTGGAGGCAGGAAGTAAAAGTTCATATTGTTATAAGATTATGCACACAACCAGCTGATGTCGTCCTTGTCCATTCGTTCCGTGTTGGAACAAATACGTCCGTCAATTTTCGAAAACGTAGACGTCACAACCGCCTAGTGTTTACGGATCAACTCCTACGCGTGCGCAGTATGCGCTAGACAATAAACAATACCTTGTGACACGTACTAGGGATAGGATATAAACAGAATGTCGTATCTAGCAATATAGTTACGCTGGGTCTAAGTTGTGTTATTAGCATGAGGGTTAAAGGTCAAATGATAATAAGGTATGGCAAGGTAATAGGGTTAGGATATACACTTACTTCAACTGTTGATTCTGGAGAAATGGAGATGCAAGTGATGAGGTCAGCATGGGGTGACAGGAAACCAGGTTGTGTTAACGAAGTTAATTGATAATTGTTGATTAATTGATTTTGGTGATTGATGAATAAATATTTATGTTGTGAACACGAGAAGGAGGAGATTAATAATGGCGACGAGTAGGTTGAGCTTACTTTTTTGTTTTTATGTCCGTGACTTCCACTATCTTCTAGCTTGGCTTCCCTTCCTTATAAAATTACACAATAGAAGGGGAGTCAACAAACTTGCGCACAAAAATTCTGCTCAAAAACTAAATTTTTGAATTTTGAATTCCCCGCTTTTTCTGAACTGAGTTCAAACTAAAAGGAGAAGTGCGGCAACTGCTCTCAATTCTCATTGGCTGAATTTTCACTCTTTCCACAAATGACGCCAGTAAACTCCATAAGCCATGAATTGGAAAGACAAAAACACACTCACACTCAAACAAATTCAAATGTCACCGGGTCACCAAAACAATCATGGCCAAGGTCAGGTTGTCAATGTCATTGATGGAGTAAGGTAAAGGTCAACAGGTCAAGTTGTTACTACTTGTTTGTGCTCATAGGACAAACTACAGTGACGCGACATGACTAGCTGATATCGCGTTGTGGCAAATGAATTAGAGTATCATCGGTGACGCCTGACGCGTGACCGTGCCCTTAGCTATCCAGGTCATCGAGGTCATATGACGTCAAGTCAATATTAGGTCGATACCTTATAAGCAACTGGAACATCCGAGCAAGAGGATAATTAAGTTTTTATTCCTGTCTCTCACTTGATGAAGCATACCATTGGTGAGATTTTAGTTCACCAGGTCAACTTGACCTGACCGAATGACCCGGGTCGAAAATAATTTTTCCTAGGCTTATAAAATGAGCATATTTTACAAAATATGCTCATACAAGGTATAATTCTTAGAATTGACTTTCTCCAGCATCGGCAAAGATGTCTACGCTGATATCCTGGTGAAAATTGAATACACGCATTGATGAATTCAACTAAACGTCTAAAGAACCATGACCCTTGACCTTTCAGTTTCTTAGAAAGTATTCCGCATTGTCCCAGATCGGCTGAAACATTTACCCTGACCCTAATACACACCTTAACTTTTTATTATTACCCTTGCTGGGTTGCTGGTGTTCTCCTGGGAGGCCGACGCCGAACTGATACGGCTGACATTTCTTGCTCATCGGTACTTCTGGTTACGGTGACCTCTTGACCTATACTATCGGAATGTGGATAATGCCTTACACGAATATACTCTTGATCTGTTCAATTTTTACAAACAAGAGACCCATTCCACTTTCACGCTTTGACCCGACGACAGTTGAAGCCATGGAGAAAATTTTTACAAATTCTTCAGAGCATTTGATTCAAGTTCTCATTTTAAGGCAAGTGCGTGTTTACCGTGTAGCGAACAAACAGAGCTTTACAATTAATCATGGTTAATTTAATTACGTTATGGTTCACTGAATACGCAATTACCAAGTTTTTAATTAACAAGTTAATTAACAATTTGTACAAAAAAATTAGGGTAGTTCCAGGTGATGAGAGACAGCGTAATGACCTGCACTTATTCCCAAATTGTCCAGACATGTTAATCTTCCTTTCCGTAGAAGATTCCAGACAGTTTTTTTCTACCGTTAATAACAGCGATTATGAGCGCAGCGGCAGCGCAGATAATCGCTGAACCTTTTTTCCACAAGCGAGAACAAGGGTTTGACAAGTTATATTTGTTGACAGGAAGGAATAAAATTCACACATTCAACATTCAATTACTCATGCAACGAAGCGAAAGTGGAAAAAAAGGAAAGGAAACCGCATGAGCGAGTAAGGAAACAGTCGAAGGAGAAGAGACCAAGTGGAAGGTAATAACATAACCTCCTTAAATTAACCACTTACTCGAATAAATTATTCAACAATTGATCAATTTACTAAAGTAGTAGTGTGGCACAAGTACACGTCCACAGTTTCACTCAAGGTCACGTTCAAGGTCATTCCAAAACAACTTGGCTAACAAGAACAATCCTAATCGTAAGGTATGTCGTCTTTGATTTTATTTATAAATATAATCCTATCCATTGTGGTTTTCCTTATCGTGATTCCTGATCTGAATCAGTAATGACTCACCCTAAAACAACCACCTTTTAACAGTGATTAACTTTGTTCTAAATGTTTGAAATTATATGTAGTATTCGGGGAGCTTGTTTCACAATATCTTAGACCCCGTATCCGTCAGTCTGTGTCAAGTCAAGTGTCCAAATTGTTGTAGAAGTAGATCCAGTGTCCATGTCAAATGTCAACAATCCTGGAGATCCAGTGTCCGTGCCAAATATATTGATATTTGGACTTCGCGAAAGCACATTGTCAAACTTGTGTTCCCGTCCTTTAAACTTAATTGTGATCCTTGTCATTGCAATTTTCGGAATACAAAACACGAGAGGAAGCAAGCGTGACGACCTGACGTGACAATACGTTTTAATCTAATTCTGACATTTGACATTCACATGCCAGGGTTGCATTGTGCTCTAATTCTGCCAAAAACTAGTCAGAATCTACGAGTACAGACCGAATGACAGAATTGTCATTTTTTGGTTTTAACTTATGATTTGTTTGCTCTGCTAGTACAAATCATAACGATCCTAACTATGATATAAATTATAGTCAATTATGATTTTTATAGTGACTGGCTTCCTTGATTCTATCTGATTCCTGTGGTATCAGTAGAGTAGGTATCATTGTGTAGGGTTAGTGGTACTTACAGAGTAAAAATACATTATGCCAGCTAATTAAAGAGATTATTTCCCAAGCCAAATTGTTACGTAATCTGTGCAAGTGTTCTTTTGTTCTTGTTAGTTACACTACGAAATGGAACAACACACAAGGGAGATTTTCCAAGTCATTAATTAATATTCATCAACGTCTTTATTTATTATTTAGGCAGACGATAGACTAAAGAGCAATGAAGAAGGACGCTTGACATCACGACATCTGTATCAAGGCCCTCCATCACATCAAAAATTGGTGGTGTTGAATCTTGTATCTTGAACAAGTGGACATTGAACATCGACTTGAATCGTGATTAAAGATGTTCCTGTTACGGCGGGTCAAAAATCATTTAGTGAAACAATGGCCAACGCTTCTTGGATCCTGTGGTGTGGCTACCGTGTCGCTGATTATTGGTGCCAAGCCAGTGGCCGCATCATCTGATACAGAATTTGATGAAAAGGCTTTGGCTGATCATCGCCTGGATTCCTTGAATATCCTACTTTATACAATTCTCTTATGTTTGACGGTACTTACCATTTGGGCATTCAAACATCGTCGAATTCGGTTTCTTCATGAGACTGGCCTGGCCGTAATTTATGGTAAGACCATTGACGAAACCATTTAACCGTTTACCATTGTGGTACGGACTTAGCTAAAAGTATTTCTGACAGCCTGACAGCTGTGGCCGTCGGCTGTTAAGTTAACGTGATGCAGGGCTTTGCGCTGTTGGAGCCCTGCAGCAGGATTCTGATTTTAGTTTGAGCTGTCTCAAGTATTTCAGCTGCTGCAAAGAGACTAATAATACAATTGGAATTTAATTTTATGAAAACTGGTTTTCCATGTGAGTTTACAATGGAATTTACTTCATTTGTGATGTGTTGATGTGAAACATGAAACGTCAAATGATGGGAGAGGCTTTAATTAAGATTTGCCCGGAAAAATGACCTTAGAGTGTCATTTATTTCTGAAACATGAATTTTGGCACGTGCGTGATAGGTTTAGGTTGGATCAAATTTTTTTTTACTTCATTTAGGCCTAATCCTTGGAGCAATTATCAAGTATGCGTACAAGAGTTCGGAAGTCGATTTTATGGATGTTGTGCCGGATAATCGTTCTGAAATGGCCAATGTTAGTAGTCCACCGGATGCAGTATGGCTTCATTTACCTGCATCCAAGAATGAAAGTATTGACCCAGCCAAAACTTATGCCTACACATTCAAAGGAGAAGTATTTAATGTACAATCAAAAGAAATTGAGAATAAGGTAAAATTGGAAGGATTTTTAACGAAAGTATTAATTAAGTTAAAGTATGGAAAATCTACAAATATTTGTTTCAGGTGACATTTGACCCTGAGATATTTTTCAATATTTTACTCCCACCGATTATTTTCAATGCTGGCTACAGTTTAAAGCGGGTAAGAAATCCTGAAAAAGAATGACTTTGAATGTAAATGCAAATCCCCTTAGTAAATACTTTTGTTTCTAGAAATATTTTTTCCGTAACCTGGGCACGATCTTCACTTTAGCATTTTTGGGAACGACTGTCTCGGCCTTTGCAATTGGTGGAATTCTTTATGGATTTGTTCAAGTATTTGGTGCAACGGCAACGAATGCCAAATTTAGTTTCATTGAGCTCTTGAATTTTGGTGCCATTATTTCTGCTACGGATCCAGTCACCGTCCTGGCCATTTTTAATGACCTTCACGTTGATGTCAACATGTATGCCATGGTCTTTGGAGAGTCCGTTCTCAATGACGCTGTCGCTATTGTTTTATCCAGGTAAGAAACGTGGTAATTGCTTTTAATTAGTTAATTTGTGAATTTGTTGACAATTTTGCTCTTAATGTTGCAAAAAACGTTTCTTTTTGAATAGTGCTGTTCAAACATATGGCGAGACATTTACGTCAAACGACTCTGGATTTGAAGTCTCCCCATTTTTCCAATCGCTGGGAGTTTTCGTGTACACTTTTGCCTCATCATTTGTGATTGGAGCGACAATGGGTTGTGCCACAGCGCTGCTGACAAAATTTACTCATATTCGAGATTTTCCTTTACTAGAAACTGCACTATTTTTCATGATGTCCTACAGTACTTTTCTTATCGCAGAGGCTGCTGATCTTACCGGTAAAGTTCACTAATTCCTAACTAACTAATTAAAATGAACTAAAAATGGTTAACTAACTAAAGGATAATAATTCGTTTGCTCATACTTAGGTATTGTGGCTGTACTCTTTTGTGGAATTTGTCAAGCTCATTATACCTACAATAATTTGTCACGTGACTCTCGTCTCAGAACGAAACATTTGTTCGAGCTCCTTAATTTCTTGGCTGAAAATTTTATTTTCTGCTACATTGGAGTGTCAATGTTCACTTTTCCGAAGCATCACTTTGAGCCACTCTTCATTTTTGGTGCCTTTGTAAGTGGTATTAAAATACTAAACTGTACACCATTTTCAAGGGTTTGAAATTGGAAACCGTAAAATCGGTTTTTTTCTCTCAGGTGGCCATCTTCATTGGTCGTGCTGCAAATGTGTATCCACTCTCGTTCATGCTAAATTTGGGACGAAAGAACAAAATTCCTTGGAATTTTCAACACATGCTCTTCTTCTCGGGACTCCGTGGAGCCATTGCCTTCGCTTTGGCCATTAGGTTGGTAAACGTTTATTGAACGATCCTGAATTCAACCAGGGCTTCTAGCAGTATAAAATTGAGGGTTCCTAGGAATTTCAGTGATTAACACACGTTTTCTTTCACCCTCTGTTAGGAATACTGTGTCAGATGCCCGGCAAACTCTCCTTACTACAACGAGTGTCATTGTCATCGTCACGGTCATCGTTTGTGGTGGGTCAACAATGCAACTTCTGAGTTGGTTCAACATTCCGTAAGTTAAAAATTAACAAATTGTGATTTACGGGTTATTATAATTAATTATGAATTACCCACATTCAAAAAGCAATATGGATCTGGATCCTGAGAATAATTTAAGAAATACGATTTCGATTATCAGAGTTTAATCGATTTTAATTGTACAATGTCGTCATTTGGTATTATAAATTTGATTGTTGCTAATTAACAATGTAATTGATTGTAATGTTAATGATTGTTCGTTATTGTTATTTTTTTTTTGCAGTGTTGGAGTTGATGATGAAACCGAATGTATGCAAATTCACCTCAGATCCGTAAGTGATCGTACTGCAACTACACCCACTAGTTCAGAAGTTCCTCAGCCCCAGTCTGTTGTCGTGACCTCAAATGGAAATGGGTCAAATAATCTCAGTCATGCTACACCGAATTCTCGATCTCAGTCACCTCCTCCAGTATTTTATGGGAATTGTAGAAGTTCAGCCGTAACTCCCCAGTCTGAATTTATTACAGAAAATACTGAAGAGCTTTTGGTATTTTTTTTATTACTGTTTAAAGTCTCCTTACGTCTTAACTGTTTCACTGTATCACTGCTCTCAAACTACACATGCACATGTCACACTTCTATTTCCTAGCTTTTACAATGCCAAAGTCTAAACTTCGGCTTGGGTCAAAAGGTTAATTGTCCAAGGGGATGTAATTGGTCGTAGATTGTCTGGTAATATGTCGGTAGTTTGGGAATTTTGGGAAGCATAACTGGGATTTCTGCCTTCAATTCACTTATAGTAGAATAGTGGCAAATCGCTTTTAATGTTTTGTTTTGTTTTGTTCTAAAAAATTTCATATCACCTCCACCTACACGATTCGCCAACATCAACTTTACTTCAATTTTTGATGAAATGGGCTTCTCCGTCCTATGGAATTTTATTTCCATTTTGGACCTTCTTAAATATTTAAACTTCCAGATGTATACACCATTGGACGGAAGCCCCAAAGTAAGTTTATTTGTTTTCTATGACAAATGACCTTCAACCATTTTTTTTTATTGACAAGGCCTATTTTTGTGTTGCTTTAAGCGAGTAGTTGCAAGCTGCATATTCACTTTTTGTTTTGCGAATATGCTTATTTCAACCTGTTCCCAATCGTATCCAATAACTAAATAAATTTAATTTTCTAGCCCGATGGAAGCCAATCAGATCCATATGTGGAAGCCGGACCGGCTAAGAGAGCCGACAAAGCACTGATGGCTCGTTGGTGGCAAAATTTTGACCAGCGCTATATGAAACCTCTTTTGACACATAGCCGACCTACGCTTCTGGAGACGCTGCCAATGTGCTGCACGCCGTTGGCACGGCTCCTAACTACAACGGAGCAGTTGACCCAAGAAAGAGTAGAGCCAATCAATACACTTTCAGGAGAAGCAACGTTTGCTCACTTTGAAGGTCAATCCGAATACCACCGCCGGGTAACAAAAAAGATTACATTTTTTTTAAAAAATTATTTTTAAAAATACTTATTTTAACCTAATAATTTATTCTTTGAATTTTTTTTTCAAGCAGCTAGTGAACTAAGATTTTTTTTTATTTAATTTTAATTCATTTTCAGAATTCTCAAGTGAAATTTGCATATGAGCCTTCAGTCCTTTGAGTTTTTTTTTTCAAAAATGCAAACTGCTATTGGAATGTGCTTCTTTTTGGGAATGTAAATTGTATGTGAATTTCTTATTTTTTTAAATGTTGCTTTTCGTTTTAATTTCGTTGATTAACCTCATAACAACTTTTAATAGGAAATTGGAACCAAGATCTTGATTCCTGGAATGTCTGGCGACACGCTCTAATGAAAATTCTTAAAATTCTGTTACTACAAAATTTCAACAAGGAGATCTGGAACCTGTGCTAAATTAATTTAAGTCATTTAAATTTTTTTGTTTATTATTTTAATTTTAAGAATAATGTACTGGTTAGCGTACTGAACTAAAGGAATCAACCAAAGCTTGTAAAGTCATTGTCAGTTAGAAAAATTAGAAGTTCACGCAATAGTAATACAACTTTTGCAACTCGAGCTCTAATTAGTTTCTGATTTAAAAAAACTTTAATCTAGTGTAGTCGAGAAAGGCTTTATCTTTTACTACGAAAAAAAGTGATGATCTTATGGACTGACGATCGAATTTTTTTTTTAATTTCAATTAAGTTCCGTCATGTTGTGTCAATGTCCCTCCTTAATATTTTTCAATTGTAAATTGTGTCTGATATTCTAGTCCACTTTTGTTTAATTAGATTAATATTTAACTTTAATTTGTATTTCAGCACTCTAAACAGTAAGTCACTTGAACTTTATCTATTTTTTGAAGCACATTATCCACCGACCCAACGAACCTCTTCAACCTTCTAACTCCTTATTCTATAAAAGTTGGTCTTTGTCTTTACTAAAAAGGGATGATAACCCTTAATTGTAAACTTTTAATTAAGAAATTTGTTAATTTAGATTCGCATTCAGCGCGGAATGTAAAACAGTAAGGCACTGTCTCTTCATCTTGTTTCGAAATTCTTGTTGGTAAATAAACTTTTAAGGTGTGTGCTGTCAAATTATAATTGAATATAACAGCCAATCAACAAATTTGTTGCAGAAAACGCGATTTGCGAATTTACAAGTTGTAAATTACAAATTGTGGCGATTTGCAAATTAAGAATTCCAGGTGAACGCTGATTTTGGGGCTGGTGACGATTGATTCCGTTTTTGTGCACAAAGAAAATGCGCCAATTCAAAATGAGGTGAGTGTTTTGTTTTCCCTAAAAGTTTTTACGTCAGCTGTTTTACGTTCTAGAGTGCTAAAGTGTGTCAATTAATTAGTTAATTAATCAATTACTTTTTTTTAGATTTGGAATCTGATGACCGTCAGAAAAACTAATGGAGTGGACGTCGGAGTTACAAATAGGAGCGGATCATTTGACGCCTCAGCGATGTCCCTAACTTATTCAGATTTTGTGTATCCTCAAACTCAATTAACAGACGAACAGGATGGTGTTGACCTCGGGTCATTGGCAGACAGTTTCAGTCAACATCTCCGTGGAAGTTCTAGTAACTTATCCTGGAATGGTTCTTCGTATCTTCCTAATGAATTTCAGGTTATACAAGAACCTACAGTACCACTGCTTCAGGTAAATTTAAACACGACCAAGTATTTTAGGCGAATTTTATGACTTCAGTTGTATGTAACTTGTTTCAGAATCTGGATGAAGCAGATCAAGATTTTATAATTATTTCAGAATTTTCTGAAATTGAAGGACCAATTCCCATTTGCACAATTCCAAGTAATGCACCCGAGAAGACTGATATAAATTTAAATTCTTTTGCAGTACATCTCATGTCAACTGACTACCAAGTAAATACAGTGTAAGTATTGCCAACTTACATTGATTATAATTGATGATAATTACATGTGTTTTAATCGATTCGGCTGAAGTAATCGAATCCATCCAATCGAATCGAATCCTTTGTCTAATTAAACTATTTGTAACTTACATTTTTTTTTATTAACTTAGTGGCCAATTCGGAATCTGTGAAGATACTCAAGTTTTACGAACAAATGTTTTCCAAGGAGTTCATGTTGCCATGCAATACTTTACGTTATACGATATCAAAGCCAGAGGATTTGTCCGTCCTTTTTGTTTTGGTTATATATCAAAAGATCATATCAAATTGGAGCGAATGGTTACAACTCTACTAGAACAATTCACCGAAGTAAGAATATTAACTCAGGATTTACAATACTTAATAAATTAGTTTTGATTTTTGTTTATAGATAACAAAAATACTAAAATATACGAACCGTGTCTGGTTCATGTATGAACTAACAGAATATTTAAAGAAATTACGTACTGCAAAGGAAGATTATATTAACCGGTCGAATACAACAGACGATGCTGGAACCAGTTCGTATGATATGGATCCTCTTGGATTATTTCCTGATTCTGAAACAGAAGGTCTACTCAACGAGGACTCTGAGACAATTTCGCTTAATCAAATTGCACAGCAATACTCTGAAATTGAAAACATTCTACAAACTGTCAAAGATTCTTTGGTACGTTACTGGGTACACGTTATTGGCTACACTATTGGTTATACATTGGTTATACATTGGCTATTTGGTGAACTTCGAAGTCAGTTTTGTTAATTCAAGTTCATCTTTTATGTTCAGGCTGAATCAAGTTACTACCAAATTGCAGCCAATCTTCAACAACCAACATTCTCGACTGAGTCGAAGCTGAAAGCAGTCTTTGCCAAATTAGAATTTTTGGGCAATTCCTTTGATTCTTTGGATATTCCATTAGTACATCCCTTAAAACAAAAGGCAGAATCCCTTCGCCCTATGACGACCTTAGGTCAATATGGTACTGCCATTCTTGTCCAAGATCTAATGCGAATTCATGAGCAAAATCAGCGAGATTTATTATTCACGGAAATGGATACACTTACTGAAGATTTTCGAAATCACTTTCGTCTTGCCAAGGGTCTTTCCAAGGAACCTATTCCTCAAACTTCAAGTTTAAATCTACAAATTTCTGAAAATGATGACGAAATTTGTCGAGTATTGGAAACAATTCATGCCAGTGTGCCTATTGTAACAGTAGATACAAGAAGTGGATCTTATCATAGTTTATCAACAGAAGAGTCTGATTTGGCTAGCACTCCGACACAGGTCAAAACTAAGTTTTATTTTATGGAAATGTTGACTACTTAATATTTAAACATCTTTAAAATTAGGCGAAATACTTTTGAATTTTTAGATCAATGTTGACGAAATCTCGTTCCGAACTGCATCAGGCTCCGCTGAAAGCATTCTCTTTAAAGCGACGCAACGAACTACCAAAATACTGAGCGAAACGCCATCATCATCATCCCCAAGTGGAAGTACAAGCAGCAGTTGCTCTCCAGTAAAAAATCGTCTCCAAGAATTTTTGTGTCGCACTGATATGAATTCTTCCTGGACAATTATTGAACCCCGACAAAGTATATCTGGGCCATCTGACGAGGGTAGTCCCCTGCTGCGCATACCCGCCATAGATGAAGAGCCAATCGAAATCCAGAAAATGCCCTGGTGGTCCTATGCAGCGAAAACAAAATTACAGAAGGGAGATCCGGGTTACGCTATTCGAAAATTTTGGGTCCATTTCCCTAAAGTGGCGCACCATATCCTCTACTCGATTTTAATTGGTCGGCCAATCATATTCTTTGGAAATTCGAAATTTCGTTCCAAAGTGATACAAATTATCAAGGGTTTGGTGCCCTTTATCCCTTCCTTTCCAGCGCCATCTTTCAGAATTCTCCATTGGCACCAAGGTATTCTTGTACCAGATCATCTGAATGGAAAATTCAAGTTAATTGGTCTCTGTATTCCGGAACGTAAGTTTTATTCTCAAAATTTTAAAAAACAAAGTATATCCCCCGTTAGACTGAACTGATTTAAAATTCTGTTTTTTTTTCAGTGGCTCCGCACTTGATGCCTTTTAGCATTCATGACTTACTTGGTTCACGGGATCAAAATTCAGTGACATTATTGGACGTTGAGCAAAAACGTATATTTGGACCAGCTTATTTGGGAAATTATTTTAAGGCTTTTGAGACTGTATCAATTCCGAAGCGATTTCTAGACGATTTGAGCCTACTTACATATTTGGGTTCCATATTAACTGAAATTGAGACACAAGTTTACATGGTTCGGAGTCTTCAAGAAGGAAAAGGAGACTCTTCATTATCAAAAATTATGAAAGAGCTGGACCTTAAGAATTCTGATTTGGAAATTGTAAAATATTTGAGTGCGTTGTCGACAGAAGTGGAAGAAGCAGTGAATTTATTCTAAATTATGATTTTACAAAAGCAAATAAAATTCCTAGACCTATTGTTGCAAATTTTAGAGGCTTACAAAGTTGACATGCAAAAATATGGAATATCATGGTTACCTATTAGGCTTGTAGTTAGAGTTAATTGAGTACTTACAATTGGACTCCTTGTGAAGAAAAGGATTTAATTCTACGAAATTTATGCAGTTATTTTCATTGACCAATCTCCCGCCTTGGAGCGTGGTATTCGAAATCCCGAAATCCAAGCGATCGTCGAATGGCAAGTCTAATCGCTTCAAAGTTGACGTTTTATCTCCAAATATTTCGATCCATTTTTAGCCTAACTAAAATTAATCTTCTTTTTTTTTTCTTTTTTTTTTCAAAAATTTCAATCTAAACTCTAAAAATGATAGAAAGTTTGAACCAACATTTTTTTCTTGATCAATTTTTATTACATTTCGAGATGGACGAAATTTTCATAATTTTGTTTCGATTTCTGACTTGCATAAACATGATTCTAGAACAAGAGTTTACCCCAATTGTTTTCCTTTGCGTAGAACTCAATTGGTTTGGAATATTTTTAAGTAATTTAAGCTAAACAAATACTTGACTTTAATTATACAATTATACTTAAATTAATTCAAGTCTGAGTCTGACCTTAAGAATTTGACACCAATTAATATTTCATCGGAAGGATAGGAAGCTAACTGCTCCTAAAGCTTAAAGCTTCGAAGACAAAAACGAAACCGGACGACTAACGCTGCGTCGCCGCACAAAAGCTGCTGCTGCAACTAACGACACAATTTCCGTAACGTAACAATTTTAGTTTGCTTGAGAATTATGTCTCTGCTTGAGAATTATGTCTCCTGCTTATGACTTTAGCTCCTGCTCCCTTGGAATAGAAACATTAATTTCTTGAATCATGGCTTACAAAGTAAATAAATATTCATTCTTAATCTACTTCTAAGTTTTTTAACTTCTTAACCTTTGACCTCACTTTTAGTTCAAACAAACCCTCTTACAGAGACTAGATTCCGAGGCAGATTTCATTTACAGCAGATTTACTTTTGTTTTACATTAATTTGTGGCTCAATTAATACTAAACGTGGAGAAGTTATATCGTAAGCAAGCGCCATTAAGTTCCGCTAAAAAAACAGAAAGCTACAAGTACTGAGGAAACTCAATTCCAAACGTTTTCTTGTTCCAGCTAATGGCTTCACAATTTTTTTAAATTTCCCTAAATTTTTGAGCTGCCATGAAGAATGAGCTGAGATTACATTATTGGTTAGAATCAAAGATTTTGATTGTTTTTGTTCGAACGATAAATGGTAGCCTGAATCTAAAACTAAGGGTGGCGACCGTGAGTCTTCAGTTGAGGAAAGGCGGAATCCTCGGTCGATTTCTGGAGAATCAAAGGTCGTTGACATGTGACCTCTGCTCCTACTTTGAGTGTGAAGTACTTGTACTACTATTACTACAACTACTGCCTTGGTGTTGATGATGAGCCATTGTTGGTGGATGAGTTGTGGTAAGACAAGATGATTGTGAGGAAGCTGATTGTTGTTGAGACAATTGTTGTTGATGAAGTTCATCAGAATGGAATGAAATTGACATGCCAGAATCCAGGGATCCACAACTTCCACGCCGTACCGGCTTGCCTACTACAAAGGAATCAAAAATATTTACAACATTTACAAAATCAGTCAATTTACACATGCGACCTAGATTCTGCAAGGGGGGAATCTAGGTCAGAAAACTATCTAATAGAATTATGGCAAATCTCACATTGGTCAGTAATATCCAAAAGTGAATTGCTCAGTCGTTTTAATTTTCCAACATCAACACCGGAATCTCGATTTTCCTTGGACATGACTTCAATTCGAATCATTTCATCCGATTCAGCAATGGCCTGGAAGAGAAAAAAAACAGCCGTTTCACTATGAATCATTTTACAAAAATCTTTAATTTTTTTTTTTTGTAAAATCGAAGAACAGCGTTGTCGCAGCTAATGTGAAATAGGTGAGATTTTAAAGCCAAAAAATTAAGTTCACTTAAAGTATAACTTACTTCGCGCAAGTCCTCTGCAAACTTGGCCCGATCATGTTCATTTCGAGCATTGAGATTAAGTAGAACCGTGTCACCTCGCTTGAGACACATCCCAAAGTCATAGTACTGATTTGTAAAGAGCAGGAGACTAATTCCAGCGAGCGGATAACTTTGTCTGAACGAATACGTCACAGAATTTCTCTTTTTATGAAATATTTTCGTTAAAACGAGAATATCATTGAAGAGAAAGACTTCACGCTGATGAGAACCCGACTTTTCTTTTTTGTTAATATCTCCAACTTCGTAGAGTCGACAGTAACAAACTAGTCGTCGATGCGGAAGGGCCAAATTCTGTAAAAAAAAAGAAAGAAATACATTTTAAAAAAAAGTTTTTAAAATATTTAAAAAGAATTTATAAAAAATATTCGAACCCTTACCGGCTTTTTCCCAACAATCGTTTGTTGAACTTTCATAACTTGTGTCACATGATCAGATCCAGTACGGAATTCAGTCTGTTTAATCCTCTCGTAGATACTCACTAATATGTCACGGTCAATGTCACCTCCATCATCGATTCCCCGTAAATTTTTGATAAAATCTTCCATTTTCATACGTCTATCTTGCTTGAGATGTGGTGTATGTAAATCAGTATTTAGCATTATAATGGCAAATGCAAGAACAAACACCGTGTCTGCACCGTTCCGAAACTGGGATCTACAAACAAGAAAATCATTAGTTCAGCTTTTCACCGTTAAGCTCCGGGGCTGCTGGATTTAATTATGAAAAATAAACTTTGGGAAAAGTTTACTCAAATCTGTTTGAGGCAAACTTTGCACTCTCACCAGATTTCCTATTTTTGCAAGTGCAAAAAAGTGCAAACTGAACGAAGTGCGTTTGCTCTGATAAAAAACTGCGAGCAAACAGAGAATATTTTGATTTTTACTTACATGATGTGTGGATTGCAGACCGCGTATCTTCGACTAAATGTTTCCATAATTCTTTCAATTTTTTGAGCCTCCCCGGGCATGCGCAAAAAACTTTGGAATCTTCTCAGTGAGAGGTCAATTGGAAGGCTGGAGAGGTCAATTTCATTGGCAAAATGTTCCAAGCATGCTAGAGAAAAAGGGCTCTGGAGATTAGCCAAATATTCACCAATCATCTGCTTGCTGAGACCTTTACGGGAAATTAGAAATCGAGCTACGGCGGACGAAGTCCCTTCCAGAAATTTCTTTTTAACTAAATAGGAAATTCCAACTTCGGGTTTCTTATTAAATAGATTGAGACCCACGCGATACAGTCTCTTGCGAATAATCTCACATTCAGCGTCTGAGAGTTGGCGTGGAAGGGTATTTCCTTGCTGTGAGGTCACTGACCCTTGGTGCTGTAAAGTCATTGACCCCTGATGTTGAATTTTGTTTGAGCCTGGTGATGATCCATTACTTGAGACCAGTACAGGTGAGGATGAGGACATGGAATTGTTGGGGGAGGGTCCAAGGGGAGATCCCTTTGGCGGGTATTTTGAACTAAGGACGGTTGGATTCGTAGTGGACACGTGACTGATTGAACTAGGAGCATAAATGTGTTGGGGATGATGGAAGTATTGTGTATTTCCAGCAGGCTGAGACTGAGAAGCATTGAGCTGTTGTTGATGGTACGCATGAAGATGCTGGAGTGGAATGCCACAATATTGCGGTCCATTGGCAACTGGAGGAAGACGACTAGAGGTAAGGAGGGACGAGTGGTCAGCTGAGGCTGGTGAGCCTTGACCCATGTGTGACCTTGAACCCATCGGA
Source organism: Neanura muscorum (assembly GCA_019775825.1). Lineage (NCBI taxonomy): Eukaryota > Metazoa > Arthropoda > Collembola > Poduromorpha > Neanuridae > Neanura > Neanura muscorum. The sequence goes on along the minus strand of JABASL010000246.1, from coordinate 5,314 downwards.
GTTCCCTGGGTGGAGGAATGATTTGGATGCTGAAGTTGTGGACTCCAGGGCTGTTGGTGATGGTGACCATTTGGAGAAGTGTAGCGTTTCAATTGGTCTGGACACTCGAGGGCGTCTGAATTGTCACCAAGGTCAGGGCAAGGTGACCTCGAAAGTTCACCAGAATGTATCGAATCTTCTTCTTCATCACCAACACAAAATTCTTCTTCTTGAGGTTCTTGACTTCCATTTTCTAAATCTACACAGATTGAGTATCTGGAAAAACAAAATAAATCAAAGTTACATTCTAATTTACTTTTACAATTTCTAACCTAAACCCTAATTCCTTTACCAGCCATCTACCTACAGTGGTACTTCATGGCTAATTGGCTAATGCCTAAATTGCTAATAGCTAAATAGCTAAAAATAATTTTTTTGACCAAAGTCAACTTACTCCAAAAAAACTAATCCTAAATCCCCAATAACCCAAACTTCAACCCTAATCCACCCTGTCATGTTTCTAACGATTCTTGTTTGTCAGCCTTGAAACTTCTCAGTTTCTGCTGCAACTCTTACGAGTTTTTGGCAGCCTGCTTGCACAACTCCAGGTGGCTTGTTATTAATATTTAAAATTTTTAAAATTTAAAAAATAGCTTGTTTGTTCATATTTTATTACAAAACAAAAAACAGCGCAATTTGGAAATATTCTTTATATTTTATGAAAATTCTGTTACGTACATTTGCACTAGTCTGATGTGTGATCAAAGCAAAACCTTTTTCTAAACGGCTAAACGGAAAGAAGATTTCATTTGGTGGATTGAGCCGCGAAAAATTAAGTGTTTAGTACATTAGGAATTCTGCACGAAAAGAATGCCATTATTCCAAATTCTTGACGTCATCTTTAAGAACTTTGAGTAAAAATTGTTGCCAAAAAATTTTGAAGAACGGAAGTACTCCATTTTTCAAGAGCTAAAAGTGAAGGACAAGGGACAAGAGAAAGTACTTTCGCTCACTCGCTTCCTCGCACACCGTTCGCGTTCCTGTCTTTTTTGAACGTTTGCTCTTTCTTTTGACCATTCCCATGAGAGAGCCTACTTTTAAACCTGTGATCACAATCTCAAGTCACGAACTCTCTCCCACTCCCAAAATAGCATCTGCCCTCAGATTCCATTTCCTATAAGTTCCAGTTGGGTAGACAAACAAAATGATGCCAGGGATTCTGGACATGACGCCCGGAACGCTATCCGAACTGCTGCGTAAGCCATGAGTATGAGACATAAGCAGCGACTGAAGGCAGAAACTAGAAGGCAGAAACTACTGGAATTGAAAGAAAAGTTTAAGGAATTTAGAGTAACATTGCCAGCATTTATTCTTTTTCAGGATCTCAACCACAAAAAGACAAAAGCCTAAGACGCCTAAGACCCAACGACCACTTTCTTCCAATTACTTCCAGTGCTCAAGTCCAAAAAGACGCTGGAAGCTTTGGCAACTAAAATGTGACTAAACTGGGATCAGCGTAAAAAACATCTGTAGAATTTCACATCCATTGTGGTCCTCCCTCGTTGTCCCACTTAAGCGCTCGTCTCAAAGTGCCTCAACTTCTCAAGTTTCTTAATCTCGTCTCAACAAGGCCCAAAGAAGTACCCTCCCAAAGTACGAAGTGTAGGGCTTCCAGAACTTGACACAAGAACCACCTTTCGCTGTAGCCTTATCGCAGCGACCCTTATCAGCGTTTTCCAGGCTTCGTAGAGCAAATCTTTGTCATATCTCCAACCCCCAACGTGAGTACCTTAAGTTTATTATTTAGAACACAAGAATCTCTAGCGGGAATTCCCATGACTTTGAAACGGGTGGAATAGGGCAGGCAACACAATGGCTTAGGTATGAACTCTAAGGAAATCCCTACGCGTAATTTATATTTAATTCAACCCTTGGTAAAATCAAAAACGTTTCTATTCAAACCATGCTTCTAATGGCTGCCGTTTTGAACCAAAAAGCCCCTCTTTTGGGAGACGTAAGCTCAACTTGAATGAAATTCAAACGAAAAAATGGGAACGAGAGACGAAGATACTTAAAATCCCTAAATTGATCCTATTCTCAACCATTTTGAATAGAAATGATCTTCCAGAATCCAGGAACAAAAAATTGATCGAAGCAGAAACGCTAAGTAGTCGGACCTTCTTTGCCCTAAAAACTGCTTAAGAAAACGCCCTTGGCTTCAGAAAATCCCCCTCAATCACCAATCTTTAAGGAAGCTAATAACGCCCCTGGTTATTTTTGTTAACCCTTCTTAACCCTCGTTGAGAACTGTTCTGTACTTGTAGTAAAACTAATAAAAAGCACGTTGGTTTACCCATTGGGTGCTCCTCCGCCTGGTGTCGTTGGCCCTCCAGTGCTATTGATTCTTCGGGAGAGACGTCGCTCTGTTTTGATTCGCTGAAACTCCTTTACCATGCTATATCTGAAATAGATATAAACAAAAATTAGCATTATCTCAATAAAAGCTACCGCATTAATGGCTACTAAAAATGGGGCCATTCGTGCATCTTGCTTTAGCCATAAGAGAAAACTAGGAAAACGAAAGGAAAACTAGGAAAACTAAGAAAAAACTAGGAAAACTAAGAAAACCTAGGAAAACGAAAGGAAAACTAGGAAAAGGAATGGAAAAGGAAAGGAAAACTAGGAAAAGGAATGGAAAACGAATGGAAAACTAGGAAAAGGAAAGGAAAACTAGGAAAAGGAAAGGAAAACTAGGAAAAGGAAAGGAAAACTAGGAAAGGGAATGGAAAACGAAAGGAAAACTAGGAAAAGGAATGGAAAACTAGGAAAATGAATGGAAAACTAGGAAAACGAAAGGAAAACTAAGAAAAGGAATGCAGAACTAGGTAAACGAATGGAAAGCTAGGATAAGTAAGGAAACATTACGAACACGAAGAAAAAGCTAGGAAAACGAAGGAAAAACTAGGAAAACGAATTAAACATTTTGAAAATGAAGGAAAACGATCGCTGCGCAGGCGCAACATTTATTCCTCAATAAAAACGGCTCGGAGATGAGCTTTTTATGCACATTGATCTTAATTCAGTTGACTATGGTAAATTAATGCTAAGGACATCCATTAAACCTAAACATCACTACTTTGGAAGTTAAGAACCAGCTAAATCCTTGTATTTCTCAGAAATCTCATTTCCTGCCATAACTTGACCAACAACCGTCCTGTTGGTTGACCCATTTGACCTCTAAATCTATATTCCAGATAAATCCTTAATAAAGTTAACTATAACTACAAGTAGCTAAGAAATTAAGCAGAATTTTCTATGACGCATGAGGCGTCTTTCACACGTTCTTCTTATCAGCCTAATGTCATGGGTCACTCAAGCGATAGCTCCCGTCGCTGCCAACTTTGCATAATTTTTAAAGTTTCCGTTAACTTTTTTTTCGTATTACGTACGTAAACCTTAGCCAAATATNCCAACTTTGCATAATTTTTAAAGTTTCCGTTAACTTTTTTTTCGTATTACGTACGTAAACCTTAGCCAAATATTTTCATAGCGCTGTTTTAACATAAATCATCCAAAGAATAAGTGATGTGAGAGTGACGTGTGACGTACAATTTCACTATAACTTCAAACAAGTCTTTGTACATGGCTTTGTACACCCTCAATTTTAATGACTCCCATGTGCAAAACTGTGCAAAACTAGTCAAGCAAAGTTGATTATTATTTTTTTGTCTTGTGTGCAATAATGATTGAACCAATCAATTGAAGCAATCAAGTCGTTAAATTTTTTTTGTTCTCATCCCACTTCTAAATTGATGATCATGATCTAGATTGTCCTTAAGATGAATCCATATAATAAGAAATGACTATGACTAACCAATTGTTTTCAAAAAATCAAGCAATCAAGGTACTCAGTTGCCTGCTAAGTTGCCCAACAAGATCAGCATTATTACCATCATCTTAAAAGATTCAGCCAAAAATTTATCTTGACTCGAATCAAATCTCAGCTTGAATCTCAGCTTGAATCTCATCTTAAATCTCAGACAAACAAATGTCATTGTTATTTGATCAAAGAATCAAAGTCTGACTTTGATTTGTCCAAATACTTTGGATTGACATCTCAAATCACAATGCTCAAGCATGCGGAAACGTTTAAATTCTCAACGGATTCTTTTCCTTGATATTAGATTCCCAATTACCAAAAAGAGTTCACATTATTTACAAATCAATAAACAACATTCACTTGTGGTTGGATCAAACGGTCCACCACCACGGTGGTGGATGGAGGAGGAAACGCTGTTGCTTTTTGTCTTGAAGCCTTGAAAATCAAATGAAATTCCAAGCACATCCTAAAGTGGAATCCTCCATAACAAAGGAATCAAAGGATGAAATCATTTTCTGACAGGATATTTTAGCCTTTATTGCCAACGAAAAAATATCTCCTGGCAACACAATTCGCAAAGTACAACTTGGCCTCCTCCATGGGTTCATGCTTATGTTATAATTTATTGTAACCTCGTAATGTTTGTTTTTTTTTGCAAAATTTGCAATGATATATTTTGCAAATGCTAACTCCAATAATTGCTGGATAAGTTTCTGAAAGCACGCACTTGGAAATTAGGGTTAGAAGGTAAGATGACACGGAAGTTTTTGAGACCAAACAAGGTAATCCGCAATCTGCACCTTAAATGAATTCTAATTTCAAGGTTAACACGGTTACTAGTAACATTATTCAACGACTCAACAGCTCATCATCCCACGCTTTAAAATTTCCAGGAAAGGTTATCAACTTATAAAATTTTGATTATTAAAATTTTAATGATCTGATCATTAAGTTTCAATTAAAAATAGCCTGGAGATGGAGAAAGTTACGAACTAGAGCCGTTTTCCTATTATTTCCAGAAACTCTACCCGGTTCCCATTGGATTTTGCCCTGACTTAGGGAATGCTAGTCAGGGCAACGTTAGGTCCTAACGATTTTTAGAATTTTGCATTTCGGTACGGGCGGGTTTAGGACCCTCTAAACCCTATGGCGGGTGTGTACGGTATGATTCCGGATTTTCAGTATTAGGCAGCCGTTTTATTACAAGCTTTCTCATGCGCTTTTTTTTTCAACGCATGGGAACGCATTTTGATTACAAGAAAAAGTTTTGAAACTTTGGATCGATCAACTTGGGGCTCAGAAAACTTTCAAAAAAAAAAAGTTTAACAAGTTTTCCATTTTTATCCTAATGGTAAAGAATTATAATTAAACTTGAAACTAATTAACAACAAAGCAGAGCAAAAAAAAATTATGCAAAAACCTGAAAGTAAACATAATAAATCACTGTAATCTCAC
>JABASL010000245.1:0-21705 GCA_019775825.1 Neanura muscorum | reverse complement strand
AAAAAAAAAGAAGGTGAATGACAATTACTTTTTCATTGTTTTCTGAATTTCAAAAACAAAAAGCTTGAACTTATTCTTCAGCCATATGTTTCACATACACCAATTTCCTTTTCGTCACTCGTGTCATTGCCATCACCGCCGCCGCCATGTCACAAAATCCAAACTTTCGTCCACCACGCCTTTCCGGAGGAGGAATACGGAAATAAAAGTTGGAGAGAGTAGTACAGAGGATATTCTTATCTCGGATTCATCATCCATCAAAACAATTATTAAAACCTTCCACTCACACCTTCTTTACTTCCCATAAATAAACAACACATCCGCCATTATTATTATTCAAATTTTGGCAAAATTTTCCAAGGTATAAAATAATGGCGGATGTTACTATCCAATATTTTGCCAAAAACCTTTAACAACGTCCTAACCTAACTAAAAATTTAATCAGCCGCCTTGAATGGTATCAGCCGCCTTGAATGGTAATGGCAACTTACTTACTTGCAAATTTAGTCATTGACTATATGCCTTTAAGGTCTTGTCACCTAACCATACCAGGAAAGTAGACAACTTTGACACGGATTTCCAACTTAGGACCAACCAAAACAGCATTTTGTGAAAGTAAAATTCTCATTCTGACTCACTGTTGTAAGCACTGTTAACAAGATGTCCACCAAGGTCATAATGACCAAAATGAATCAGTTGCATAGGCTCAAACTCCAACAAACGCGATGAAAATGTGGTAAATATGAATCAGGTATCAAGATTTAGGCAAAATCGAGTTCACCCCTAGCTTGGTCGCCATGTCGTTTCATCTTACGGCCTTAGACGTAACATAGGCTTAAGGAATGAATGACTTCGTGACCCCCATGGATTGTCATGTCATGAGGGATGAATTAGCTCCTCGACCCCTGGGATCAATTTGGACTACGTGATCCAATCAGGTCGTTGGTAGGATTTGGTTGTCCCATACTGGTCCCAGAGCATTTTGTGGATTGTGGTTAAGTGCAACGTGGAAATCTTGTGAACTTGATGAAGTTTCTACCTTCAAAATGCATGAAAACTACTTTTTGGTTGAGATGATTCAATCCAAAAGTGTCACACTCAGAGATTAAGCAATAAATGCAAAAAGTCTGTCGCAAAAAGAAGTTACGCAATAAAGCAAAAGAGATCAACAGAAAATGATGGACGAAGGAACGAAAACTCAACGAAACCAGTCCGCCCTGCACTTCACCTCATTCATTACAGCTGAGCCTTCCCATTATTGCAACAACTAATCCAATCCAAAGTGGCCAGTTTACTCCGCCAGGATATCCTCTGCTTGACCTCTGACACTTCAAGTTTACAGTAACCAATCACGGTTTTCCATCGGTAAAACTAAGCCTCATCGTCATCACCCCCAACTCTGACATTCTTTCTGAAGTTCTCAATGTATGACAGTTGCCATTTTCACCCCCATGACACAATCTGACCTTACGCAGTCAACAAAAAATTGACACATGGCCCTAAAATTGAGATTTTGCAGTATCGTTAGTTTAAACTAGCTTAACCTAGTTACGTATAGTGTAAGAACTATACGTGCGAAATCCATCAATCCAAATTATCTGACTGTTGACTCCTCCCACCAACAACGAAACTGACCCTTACTTATCCATTACGGATAGGTGAGACGGAATTCGAAATTATGAACGTTTTACATTGCGCATGCGCCGTTCCCTAATTATGATCAATACACAAGGATATTCATGCTGATCATAACTATGATAAATTGTAGCAAGCATGAATTTTGTGAAGTGTCAGGTTATCTAAAGCCCTTCAATATGGCACGCTTGTAGCCAGGCCAAAAGGAAATTAGACCCTAAGCCCTTAAGGTTCTACGGCCCTTAGGGCTAATTTTGGCTTATATTTCCTAAGCCAATATTGTAAAAGATTATGATTATGATTATTGTATGTGGTATCGTGCCGTCACGAACCTAAATAAAGGGTTGTGTAGAGCTCACATTTGTCCATTGTTGCATCATGTCATGTCAAGTCAAAGTTAATTAATTAGTTCACAAATGTCAATTACCACCGCTAAAAAGTTAATGTATAGCAGAACAGCACAAGGGAAATGACATAGAGAGTCTCTCTCTCTCTCTATCCGGTTGCAAATTCAAAGAAGTTATGACAATGAGGTTAGGAATAATAAGATCCTTCTTACACCCTTTCACGTAGTCTACCTCCACAACCTCATTACAACCTATTTTTAATTACAATTTAGTTCATTAACTTTACATTTACTAAAATTTGCTAAAATTTTGAAAACTTTAAGAACCTAAAGCTTAAAACAAACTTTCGGATTAGAAGCGCGCTTAAGGGATTTTAGGATTCGTCAAAATACGCACAGACTCAAAGTTTTTAAGAACTTAAATTCGAATAAGTTCGACTCGAACTAAATAATTCCCCTAACCTGATTATTAACACCAACATCGGGTAACTTTAAAAGAAACATAAAACTAACCTTAACTACCTTAGTTAACTTTAATTACCAATTAATTGTTAAAAGTTAATAGATGATTAAAATTAATTTATAGTAGTGAAAGTTACCATTAAAGTTCTCTCAAAATAATTTTCATTATGTAGAGTCTACCCGAAATTTTCTGAAATTTGGCTTATTGGCGCGGCGGGGAGGGTTAATGTATTTTTATGTTTATGTCGCAAGTTTTGGTGCTTCTGAATGTCATTTTGAATGCCATTTTCTTCTAGGAATGTCACTCTATGAACCCTAACCTCCAAGACCGTGGATGTGTGGTCGCCCGTAGACATTTGAGGTTGATTTGAAAAATAATGGCGGGAGGAAAGAGAGGTCAGAGTCCTATTATTCTTTCCGGAAGTGACCTAAGGATCTCATCTCATTTGTCTTCTCATCTCAGCCACTCAGCCTCCTTCCTTTACAAAGATATGGTAGACTCAAGCTCAAAGGTGATGGTGAAAATGTGTCCTATTTTCTCTATCCTCTTTTGCACAAAAATGACGACGACACCATCACGACAAAGGGCAAAAGTCTTTTCAAAATGTTAAACTCGTCTCAACTCCATTCTTTTTTATCACTTCCACAAAGGGGTATTCCTCAATTCGAATGAAAGACGTTGATTCCAATCACAATTCCCAATGAGATTGATATACATTAAATCAGTAACAACTTTCTAACGACTTCAGACTTTAGACTTAGAAGTTTAGAGCTAGGACTTTGAACAACAAAAAACTAGTGCATCTCGTTTTACATCTTCTTCAAAGTAAGATTTCCATTATTCTTTAGCCCACAAAACGTTATTCCTCGTCTTCTACAAAAATTATCATGGACAATGGACACGCAAACTAATTCATTACAAATCACGAACTTCTAGGAACGAACATAACCTTATAACCTACGTTTTACCCTACAATTTCAACCACAACTAAACAGCAGTGATGGTTAATTTTATGCAATGAAGTAAAAATGGCAGGGTTTCCCAGCTTTTTTAAATTTTAAATTTCCTGCCCTGTTGCCAATTCATCCAGATTCTTTGAATTCTTATGGCCACCAGAAAAGACACAAAGTGCAAAAAGTGACAGGTTCCATTTGACGCTTGATTTGATTTTTTGAACAGAAAATGACACCTAAGCATAAATTTGACAAAAGCCTTTCTCTAAAATCCAATCTTCTCAAGCATGAACGAAATCAGTGTTCGGTCACCGTTGTCTATCCCTTTTTTTGTCGATTGATCTCGATCATTTTTATACTCGATTGGGTTCGATCGTTTTTACTCGATTTCGCTCGATCGTTTTTACTCGATTGCTCTCGAATTTTATAAACTCACCATGGCCATGGAATGGCGAAATAGATTCGTTTAACCATACATCTACAAGTGATGACTAGGTGTGAAAGCCCTTTAAGAACAATGAAGTGATGAGAAGTGTGTCCATGTCCAGTTCCTCCGCCTGAACTGACCCCAGATGATGAGGTCAGTGGGCATCGGCTGTCACTATGTGGTAACATTTCAACTACTAGTCGTCCTCCACCACCGCGACCACTGTATTTATCACTTCCTAATGAGAAGCAAGTTAGTTTCGAGTTCATGCCCAAAAACCAGTGCCCAGCCCTCAGCCCAGATTCAAACCTTGTACTCTTGACACCAAGGTAAAACAGTCTAAATTCCGAGATAAAAACCCGGGTAATTTGTGTCACTAGTATTCCAGCGTCAGATTGTTAAGGAAGTTGTGAATGAGAGAAGTGTTGCCGTGAAACTGATGAAGAAAGAAACTAAACTACCTGTTCTGTGCTTTTCAGGTGGTTGGTGGAGGCTGCTAAAAATTTTATGTTCGTGCACTTGTGCTTATGAGGTCCAAACAGGGACGTAAGCGCCAAGTAAGTGTTATGGAAGTATTGTTGGTATGGTGGGGAATTTGAAATAAAGGAAGAAGGGTGGTTGAAGGTGATTTCTAACTAACTCTAGTTAATGTTTCACATAACAATGAAAATTCTCCATTCTTAACAGTCTGCAGTCTGTGTAGCAGGGATGGGGGTTGCAAAAAATTCGAATTAACATCCAATTCGGCACACAATTCTGCAGCATTTTAAGTCTCATAATTTAGCTTCAAAATTCAAGGCAAAGCATCAAGGGCCAAATCCTTAAAATTCAACGCAAACACCTAAATTTGGAGTCTTTAAAATTCAACGCAAATATCTAAATTTGAAGTCCTTAAAATTCAATTCAAATATCTAGGAGTCCTTAAAACTCAACGTAATTACCTAAATACTAGCAAAGTCTTCAAGTTAACAGCGTCACGCTGTCGAAAATTTTGAGAACACAGGGTGACAACTGATGACAAAAGTTTGAAAAATGTACTTTAAAAAAGGTTAATTGACGAACACAAAGTACTATTTAACGAGTCATCAACTTCCTTTCAATGAATGAAAGCTCAGGTCAACCCTAAAATATCAATTGTGCTCTGCGTCGTACCGGATACAAAAACAATTGATAATTTAACTACGGGCTTTATGAAGTATCAAATTATTACTAACAATTTATTAGTAATTAATTAAACGATTTCGTTTTCATCCCGGACATGGAAGAAATAAATTTTACGACAAAACGAATCTTGAATTTTGATACCTTGCTACTTTTTTTTTAAACTAACTTTAGCTTTAAGTTTTACTTGACTTTAACCTTTAACAAGATTTCGTTGCTAGTTGATATTGGAAATTGAAGGGGCTCAGGGAATAATTGGGTGGCAGTAAATAAGGTTCAATGATGGAATGAGCTTTGTAGATCTCTACAATTTGGCTAATCCTAGGACGTAATTTTATAAATATTGGGAGCGTGAGCGTGAAATGGTTGTTGCCATTTGCACCTAGCCGGGGAGATTGTCTGGATTTGTAAAATTGCTTTTGAGCTGAAATGTCATTGGACTCTCTTTTCTGTGGAGATGTCGTCGGTCGGGGCTAGTTTATAAGTTTGAAATGGATAATATGTCACGCTAGGCCATAAAGTCTCTATTCACTTCCGCTTTTACACTACACCTACGCCATCACTGCAAATCCCAAACCTCCGAAATATAAAATCCAACACCGACAATTTACTAAAAGACACGAACTCAACCACGCTTCAACTTCATCAACCCTCCACCAACCAGATCTTCACATTCAGAATGTTATAAATTCAAAATTGGACAAATGCAATAACATTTCCATTAAGGCCGCCATTTTTAAACTATTATTCCCAACCACTACCATCCACAAAGTGTAGTGTATTTACATAACTTGAATACACTCTCGGTAATACACCATGTTGCCCTTGTAAAAATCTTAAAAGTTACCACATAGCCCATGACACATGAACCCTGAGTGTCAAAACATGAAGGTTTAGCCAACTATACATTTTGCGGTTTGTAGCCGAAGTTATACAAATTACAAAAAGTGCGAAAATCCTTCACACAAAGCTCAAAAGCACATATTGCTAATCACGAAAATTGGTAGGGCATNCACATATTGCTAATCACGAAAATTGGTAGGGCATAAATAGTACACCGTTTTCCAATAGTTGGTTGGTTGACCTCATGCTATTTAGGCTCATTTTTAATTGTGACCTGACCTTACCTATTACCCAGCTTAGTAGCAGCCGTAATCCCTGCGTATATTAGAGAAGCAATATTTCTGCAAACGGTGTGAAGAACAGGGGAGGCCGCAAGGGGTGACATCATTAACTTTTTCAACTATTGATTAATTTTTATTTGTTTAGAACAGAGATGAAATCCTTGTCAAGTCCTTTCACTGCCTCACTTAAAGGCTAATAATAATTTGGGCTCTCAAGACAAAGGGAACAGAAGTTAAAGTTAACCAAACAAAGGCATTAAAATAGGTAACAATAAGCCATTAATATCAATCATACATAACTCCCTTAGTCCTAAAATCGTCATCACATCAACATAACACCTAGTATATCGCAAATGAATTTTAATAAAGGTGCTGCGGCTTGCGGCCAAAGTGCTGGATATCAACTTACGTTGTAGCAAAACTGACGAAAGCAGTTATTTAAATCACGGTTACGAGTTAGGAATAATACACGAAGTATAACCAACTCAGTAAGTTAGCTAACTCACATTCCAGCTGCAGAAACAGGTGCGTCCTCTGTTCAAATTACCTCAAGCCAATCAAAGCCGCTACTGTCCGAAGCAGCGTAACCAACTACCAACCGTGCGCTCGAGTCGGTAACTACTGTAACGTGCCAACGTAAAATTACAAGCTCAGGTACACTGAATCGCGTGAATCGGCACTTACGTTCCCGTAAATGACGGCTGGTCGCTGGTGTCCATCTTGTTCTTCTCGAACTTTGAATATGTTTTAATTTACCGCTTCATAGGAGCATGGGGAGCGGTAGCGCATAAAACAAAAACAAAAACTTTGTAAAGAGTCGTAAACTGGTGGGTGACACAATTGTTAGATCCGCAAAGTAATTAAGTCCAATTGATAAAATGAAAATGAAAATCTCCTAGTTGGTTCATACGCTTGTCAATAACCTACAAAAATGACTCACCCGTTACCGGAAGTACAGTACCTTATTTGTTCTGCTTCTCGTCATAAATATGCAAAATAGAAAATGGACTCCACTCAAACGTTCGTAGTTTCTACTGCTTGCGAATTCCATCATCACTTAAATTTTCGCTTTACGAAAACTGTCGTTCTGCGAAGGACCTTGAATTATCGCTTTTCTTTTCCCTTAAGTCCCCTTTGTAGTGAATTGTGGAATATTAATAAATCATATCCTTCTTTAGTTGACAAATTTCAAAAGACGCAATCTCATTTGATGAGCGGATGATGATGAGCTCTTATGCTGCAATGAAACTCAATGACACCACCGCCCAAAAGGTGTCACAATCCGAATAATACCCAAAAATATATTAACAAAAGAAATGACTTGAAATAGGACAAAAGGCTCTAAGGGCTGGGCTCTAATTCAACTGCTACTGCTTCTGCTACTCCTTCTTACCAATATCTAATTAAGCGGATTTAACCATTCAACAACACACCTTTGGACAATTAAATTTCATGCAAGTTCTACCATAATTGCATCCCGTGCTGCAATAACACTTTTCTTATGGTTTGGACGGACCAAACACCAAAAAAAGAATCTATGAAAAGTCATTTACTAATTTCCCATGCCTAACTATTGAATTAAGCTGAAGGAAAACTACAAAATCCAAATGGAATTTTGCCCACTGAGGCATGTCGAAAGAGCCTAGAGGAAAAGTGACACTTTAGTAAAAGAATACTATTTATAATTAGTAAAATAATTAGTTATTTTTAAAATGACCATTATTTGTTCCGTTTAAAAGTAATTAGTGGCGCACAGCTTCCTGCACTCAACAGGGAATCCCATTAACTTAAAAACTTAAATTTAAAAATTGGACTAAAATCGTAAAACTTTTAGACGATCAAACTTTGGATTTGATTTGATTCAGATTTTGCTGGACATATGATCGATCAGCAACGTATTTCAATGTTTGTTTTTTTTTAAAACCGGATTAGTTACATTTGCCTTAGTTAAATTTGATAAAGGAAAGCATCCATTTCTTAAAAATTAACTTTAGATCTCGATTTCCTGAAAAAGAATTCAAGTACCGACAGTCCAAAAATTATGAAATTCGTCGACTTCCTAAAAATTCCAAAAGGATATTATTTCTCGAGAATTTAAAATTTGAAGAAATATTCAATTCCTTAAATTTGAATTTCAGGAAACATTGCGTTAAAAACATCAAAAATTTTCACACCTTTCGCTATCCTGAAGACAATTCTGGGAGCCATCTTACCCCACATCAAAGTTTAAAAAAAAATGCGAAAATTTCCTAGCGCCTGGCGGTGCAATTCCGTCTTCATACGCCAAACTGGGTATAAACATGAGCTCGAAAATTTTTCCATAAAATATATTCGTTCGGGTTTTGCGGCACGATACGAGCTCTCAAAAAAGAAGAATGTTTAGAGGTTCCTAACATGCATTGCGAGTATTTGCAAACCCAATGCCTCGCGCCTACCGCGCACCGCGCGTTAATAGGAAATAGGTGACCCGGTTAACAAACAGGTAGGAAAAACAATTTCCATGTCTGGCGTTGATACATGGAATATCAATATTTGATACAAAAGAATAGGAAATCTTGTTGACTGCCAAGCAAAGTTACTTGATCGGTCACAGGTCACACTGAAAGTGAGCAAAAGGTTCTAAGCTTGTAAATAAAGCCTAAAAGTAAAATCATGTTGAGTCTACGTATTCACCTTTCAAGGTAACAATACTTTAGAGGTTACGTAAGGTGTGGGAAGGCCCTTCTGCCTTTTATGACTTATGAATCAAAAACCAAATCAAAATCTTTCCTTGTAACAGAAGGACCCACCAAATCTCAACGGAATCTCATATTTACTATTTAATTAAACTCAAACAAAGGTAATAAGCCATAAAACAAAAACCAATTAAGTTATTACAATCCAATTTTGGATAGGTTACACCTTCCAATTTCAGATACACAAAAACCATAATACTCCTTATGTCAACCATAATATTGGAAACGAAAGAAGCCACAACTCATTATCAGCACCATGCCCGAAAGATTTCCACAGAATTTCAAAATTAGAAATAATTTACAATCATGTCATTTTATTTGGTGAAAATGTTTAATTCGCCAAAACCGTTAAATAACTTCAATTAGTAACAAACACAAAATAAAAAACATTTCGGATCTTTTTAACAAAAGTCCCGAAAGCAACTTCGTTGAAATGTTCGCCTCTTTTAGTATGTCTGTCCGTTCGCGTCTCCCAGTATGTCTGTCCGTTCGCGTCTCCCAGTATGTCCGTCCGTTCGCGTCACCCAGTATGTCTGTCCGTTCGCCTCTTTTAGTATGTCTGTCCGTTCGCGTCTCCCAGTATGTCCGTCCGTTCGCGTCACCCAGTATGTCCGTCCGTTCGCGTCTCCCAGTATGTCCGCCCGTTCGCGTCACCCAATATGTCCTTCTCTTCGCGTCTCCTACTATTTCCGTGAGTTCGCTTCTCCTACTATTTCCGTGAGTTCGCTTCTCCTACTATGTCCGTCTCTTCGCGTCTCCTATTATGTCCGTCCGTTCGCGTGTTCTAGTATGTTCTTCTGTTTGAGTTCCCCATGGCCAAGAATGTTTATACTATTCGTTCCATTTCCGAAATGAATTAAATTGGGTTTATTGCTTTTCAAAACAGTATGGTTTCAGTCAATATGAGCAGTTCCTGCACAAGAATAACCAAGTACATTGTAATTTTTCTAATTCCGAAATTAATGTTACTTAAAAATTAGATATTTTAATTGTGCATATACATTATATACATTAGGGGCTTTCATTGAAAGCCTTTCAATGGTAATTTTTTTTCAATTAAACTGAAAATTCTCGATTTTGGTACTGCGCCCATGCGAAAAATGGAAATCTAACTATAGTCCAGTTGACGAAAAAAGAAATGGTTCCAGAAGTCACAAAAAATTTATTTTCAAATAATCACTCAGCAAGACAGTTTGTTCCAGCTAATTTTAATTTTTAATTTTGATTAAACATAATTTTCCATCGAAAACCGTATGTAATGAAATACTCTCCACTAATAATTGTTAGTAATATTTTTTCCCTGCTATTGGCTCCCTATTCTTAAATCGACTCTTAAATTGACCGTTAAACCTGGCTGAACAAGAATAAGAAATGCAAAAAATAGGATGTGGTTGTACTTTGCTACTTCTCAATTTTACTGTGTCCTAACTCTGAGATATAAAATTTGAAAATCAATTTCGGCAGCCTGATTTGACGTGACAGTACTATAATAGTGAAAGGTGAGATTCATCAATTTTCACAATAATTCTGTCTCCTTATAAAAAAAAAGTACAACGGGAAATAGAGAGAGAGCGAGCCGAGAAGGAAAGAAAGGAAATTGAATATTGAATTTATGATATTTTAGAGGTGACTGCGAGGTCAGACGTCCATCCACGTACCCACTAAAGCCAAAACCATGATTCATCCCTCATCCAGCTCCAAAATCGATTTTACACAAGCACAACACTTCACACACTGCGACATTAAATTACGCTTCACATCAACTTTTGACATATCAATTCCTAAACTTACGCTGAGGTCAACTTCCTGTACAGATCCCTAAAACCAGCCGATGTGATTCTAGCAATCGCAATCAGTATCTGTCATTTTTAGTAGGTAACACTATAAACTTCCAATTTCCGGAGTACGATCGCTGTCACCTATTTTCTGTGACTCATCCCGTCAAGTATCAAATTTCTAATACAAAATAACCATAGACATTTTTGTACTTTTCCAATTTAGATTATCTCATCTCCAAAAAAAATTTCATTGCGTGTAAAATTTCAAATTCAAAGTTTCGCCTTTAGACAGCCGCTATGTATCTCGGAAAGTTAATTTTGGTAGATTAAGTAACCGGAAGATTTTTGTCGTATGTTCCTTAAATTAGCGATAATCAAGGCTAAACAAAGTGAGGTTACATTGAAATTTAACCGTGCTTAACCTGTTATTTGCAGAAGAAGGAACGGGAACGTCTTGTTGTAAATCCTTGTTCAATTCGACACGGCCGGGCCCACATCACGCTCTTTCCTTTCTTTTGCAAATATTTATTCATCCAGTCAAACCAACGCAAAAGGAGGGACTCAAAAGCAGGTTTAAGCTATAAGGTCAACTCAAAATATACGGTCCTCGGTCCCCCTTTTACTACTTCCATGACTCTAAAATAAGGCGACGGATTCCAGCGATTCCTAAAACGTCACAGCACTAATTCATATTCTACATCAGCTCCAACAACATCATGCGAATAAAAACAAAAGAAAGCATGGTGATTCCGTGCCAAAACTTTCCAAGGAAAAATCGGTTCCCCAAAATAATCACCCCAATTGACTAACTTTCTGAGCCGTTTTAGTAGCATGGCTTTTTTTTAAAGCAAGGTACATCGAAAATCGTATCATTAAGGCTACAATTTTCAATGTAAACACCTTGGTTTAAAGTAAAGGGAATTTAATAATTTTTTTGCGTAGATTTTCAACAGAAATTGAATTTATGCACGACGTGACCAGACACAAGTTGTCACATTTTGATCACAATTTGATGGAAAAGTAATAAATTGTTAAAGTTCTATAAATGAAAATGTGGAATTCAGATCCTTGAGTTGGTGTAAACAAAATATTAGAAAGTGCTTGAGAATTAATTACGTTGATTGAATTTGGCATAAAATGTTACTATGTTTATGACTGAGTGGAATTACTTAAAATAATTGGTTGTTGTTCCAGAGATGAATTGTCGTGAGCCCAGTTGCATAAAATAACTTAAGCTTAATGCTAACTACCAACCAAGGAGCCGTTACACAACGAAACAGCGTCATTTGCATGCTAAAACTTCTTGTTCTAAACTTGTAAACACCTTTGTGCCGTGTCTTGGGAATCATTTCAACCACACAAGCACATCCGACTGCTCAAATGTATTCACCACAAAATTTCACACAATTCCAGATTATTCGTAGGCTGCAGGAAATGATGGCCGACAGTTACTGTCCTACTTTTACAAATCAAACTGAAAAATAACCTAAATCCAATAATAACCTATAAATCCAGTT
Source organism: Neanura muscorum (assembly GCA_019775825.1). Lineage (NCBI taxonomy): Eukaryota > Metazoa > Arthropoda > Collembola > Poduromorpha > Neanuridae > Neanura > Neanura muscorum. The sequence continues at coordinate 9,566 of JABASL010000245.1, read as the reverse complement.
TTAAAATATTCACCATCTAACTAACCTAACCACGAACTCAGATAACTTCATGTTATCTGAATGTGTTTCCTCCATTATTTCCGGAGTGCCAACTAAGCCATTTTGACTCACAATTTCAAATAACTTTCTCCAACTTTTATACGAAAAAACTGAGTTTCGAGAAACTGAAAATTACGATAGGCATTCGAATTTGTCAGTACTCAACTTCTAACAAAATTCGCCCGGCCGATAATACAAAAAAAAGTAATTTTGACGGAGGCTCGGGCTCGTAATTCAGAAAATTAAATTCACAATAGCTTTGACGGAATATTTCAAATATTCAAAAGAATAATTTCCCCAAAACTGCAGCGTTTTTAGCTGAAAAGCTTCAGAGCTCATCAAATATTTAATATTTTTCGAGCGAAATACAGAATCATAACTTGTAGGGCTTTATTATCCCACTACAATTCATGCTTTTTTTGGGATACCAAAATTCAGAACCCTCCTTTCTGAAGTTCTCGGCTGCCTTTAAAATTTGTAGTCGAAACGTCTGAAAGTTAAGTAAATACGCATTGGATTTAATGATAAAGAAATATAAAATATAAATTAACTGCTTTTTATATTATGTATTACAATTAATTATTTTTTTTTATCAAACTAGGTTAGTGATCCAATATTTATATGGAGCATGTTTGGCTTGCGAGCCTGTAGACCTTATTCACATAACCTAGTAAATGCAGCCGAATAAAAAACTCCACCTACGCGTGCCACCAATTCCTAATTCCTTACATACCGAAAATACAAACCCCGCCAGGGATCTTGCCCTTCATTCTGTCCATATTATTGAACAAATTACTTTGTATGAATTTCCCCTCGCCCTTCCACCAATGGAAATCCAAAGGGAATCAATGAAAATTGATGAGAGTTCCTTGTTCTTTAATAGTTAGTTATACTTAAAAGTAAGGAAAATTGGGATACGAAATCAGGGAACACCCTCCGCCAAATCTGGACATAGAAAACAAGGTGCGTCCATATGAAAAATCAAGAAAGAGCCAATGATCCAGGAAACACTTCATGATCCACATGTGTAAAACGATTAATCGTTTTAACGTACGTCAGGTCCATTCACATGCGCTTGTCTCGTCAAGGTATTCATCATCTTCACGAGCCCGGAACCTTACAGGGTACTCAAACTTTTCATTAAATTTTCTTACCGGAGTTAACATTTGGCAATGACTATAACCAAAACTATGGCCACCCTGTCCAAAACTTTGGTTTGAATGTTTCTATCATCTTCCGAAAATGGTGGGTCGTTGTAGTGCACTTAGGAAATGTTATGACTCTTCTCAATCGGTTATTGACTTCTTTGGCAGGAAAAGTGCGTGTGTCTCTCACTCAGGATTTCGTTTCGAAAACTTCAAAAGTACCGAATTCGGGAAAAAATACTTAACAAAGTGTGATGGTTTTGCAACCTAATCTTCTAGAAAAGGAGCAAGATAAAAATAAAAACATTTCCGCATAACATCCAAGGGATTTCATTACAATTATCCCAAGAATTTTTACAGAAAAAGAGAAAACAAAAATTCATTTACTCCAAAACTTCAAAATTCACTTACTACAAAACTTTTTTTAAAATTATTTAAACCAAAATTAACTTTAAATTCAAATCCATAATTTTTGGCTGCCAGTTTTAAATTCAGACAAAAAATATAGTGGTCGGCTTTCGGCAATTAATTTTTCCGGGAATCTTATTAATGAACGTCTTTATGAACATCGTAAAGCCAATAATTTGATATTAATTTCACTTTCTTTGTTTTTAATTTTTATTGTTGTTGTTCGTTTGCAGCTTGCAGCTAGGAAGTTTAAACAAAGTTATTAAAATATACTAACTGCGTAGTTATATTTGTTCTAAATAATTAGCAAGTGCTAAACTGCGAAACTGTGATTTGACTGTCGTCACAACTATCTCTGCCTTAATCAAAAGTTCTGGAACCACAAGGACAAATGGTTGCCTAAATTGGTCAGTTATAGATGAGCCATTGGTTAAAAACTTTGTTTAAAATAAAAATTCAATCATCAAAATTGTGCTAATCACATTGTGAGAAAGGTTCCCGAGACTCTTGAACCAAGCGTTCAACTGTATTAATTTGTGAGACACTTTAACCACATAGAGCAGAAATTGATGATTTAAAAAAAATACTTAACCACTCTCGTCTGCTAAAATGAGTCGCAAATTATTTTTTTTTAATTCAAATCTTCCTCAAGCCAATGTAGAGCAATGGAAAAAAAATGCGGTTAACCAACGGAAAAGTTTAAAGCTTTTATTGTTCACTTATTAATCAGACTTCTTTTGTTCTACCTCCCACCTACTCATTTTCTCCACGAATACATGCCTTCAATTTATGTTCTAACTTTAATTTTAAATAAAAATTTAATATTTTAAAATTAAATGCTAAAATATTTCCAAAATTTCAAATTATTAAATATTCATCACACTCATAACATTCCATATTCTAAGGATTCCAAAACTTCGCTACTTGCCTAACTACAAAAAATGGTGGCATGAGAATATGTGTTTGGAATACAAATTCAAAATCCACTCTTTTGCAAAAGCAAAAACTATAATTATAGTTTTCGCTTTACGCCAAGTGGCTTAAAGCAACTTGGAGTTTAATTTCAAAGCAAATTTTACAAATAATTCAATTAATAGACCAACGAAAATCAATCAGTTCTGTGCAAAAACATTAGTTCGCTAATTTAAGAACGTCGAGCAAATTGGACAGACAATTCGCATTTTTAGAGTTAAAAATTCATCCATCACCTAGAATAAAGTTGAATTTGTTGAAATTGAATTTGAAAATCATTCAACATCAAGCCAAAATTGGCAAACGGTGCGAAAATGAATAACTGGAGTATTAATACCCAAAAGTTCCAGAAAACTTTTAAGAATAATCAGAATGATGTTCAAACGCCTGAAACGTACTTATATGTTCTATTTAAAAAAAACCGCTGATGATTTTGGGAGATCACATGATGTGGCCCATGTGCGTCTTATTTATTTTTATCAGTATTCATAAACACCCTATGGCACATATTACCTAACTTATACGACTGGGCTGGGCTATTGTAATTGGCTAAATAAAATTCCAAGTGCGCTGCAGCTAATACTAGTAGTAGCTAGAAATGCAATTGTGAAGGGCAGTAGCAATCCCCAAGAACTAGTTCTAACACCATCGAATCAACATCATCCTATCCTACGCAACGTAGAATAAAAAAGAATACGTATTTTTTTTTTTTTACAAGCATGGGTTGATCAATTCTAAGGAAATACGCAACAAAAACGTCACTCCATCCACAAACCTTCATCATCAATCCATCTTCCAGAAAACTAATAAAAAATACATCTCATCCCTCATTCTCTTCCAACAATTTTTCATCTATCTTTTTAACACTTTTAGCCTTCAATTCTTCAATTCCATAGAAATTATTCACCTCCTCGCTTCATCCCCTTCACAAAAATCAGCTGGGACAGCAAATCAGCTTTTCAACAACAAAAACTTCCAAAGTACTCAACTTCTCCTGTCAATGACCAGAGAAAATCCAATAGACCTGAAACTAAAGCAATCATGTCAAAATCCCTCTTTAGATTTTAACCACGAGGACAAAGAATAACTTGAAATCTATTGTTAGTTTTAGCTAACCTAACAAAATAACCTAAAATTTCGTTCACATTTTCGTTCAAATTTCATTTTCGCTTAAATTTCGTTTTCGCAACTATGACCTAAACTGAAATGCCTTTCGTGTTAGTTTAACAATGCTATGTCATGGTGGTAGTGCATTGTACCCAGATTTGAGGTACCTACGACAGACTAACGTAAAAGGTATTGTGCTAACTACGACTCGCAACGAGGTAAAATGCTAACTGTTGTGCTCAATTCCCGTTAAAAGAGATAAAATAGATCGCAAATGACCTTTTGACACATGGAAATTAGGAAGAAAAGACTCATCTCTTACCAAACAAGATTGATGACAAACATTCTGTTTAGCTCGAAATATTTCATTGAGCTTCTCCTCCCTTTTGGTCCGAAGTTTCACTGGAATTCTTCCACTTTTCACTATTTACAATTTACAAATTACAACTACCTCCGGCTTTAACTAATGTTTCAAATAGCTAAAACGTCTAAAAGTTTTGTCTATGCACTGTGGTTGTTACTGTCACTTCCAGAACGCTGACTCTTGTAGCCAAATAATTTGCAGCTCAGTTAACTTCAAATTTCCGTGGAATTGGACGTTGCAGTCACAACGGCTTGAAATTAGCAAGTAATTCCTTGGCATCTACAGAAATCACCTTAAGTCAGTCAGATTTTCCTGGACTTAGGTTTTTAACCCTAACTCTAAACTTCACTGTTCCGATCTGAAGCCCTTAGTTAAAACTGACAAATAATTTTAACTTTGTGTGAAATTACAACAATGAATCACACTTCTGAATTGACTGATGAGCTGAGCTGAGGGAAGTACATTTTTTTTCAACGGAAAATGAACAATGGCTTGAACAGTTCCACTTGAGTTTTCGCAAGAGCACTAGCACGACGAACGACGTCGGTTAATGACTACACTGGCTTGCTTGCTACTCTCCACCACAGTCAGTACTCCTCAACGGTAACTTTGAAACTTGTTCCGGCTCTTCCAAAAGTACTACTATAAGACTCAATAGTGAGAAGATGAAGACGAAGAGCGACAGACGAAAGATTGACAGAAAGTCGTGTAGCGTAGCGTAAAAATCTTAAGAGCAGGGAAGACCAAAGACGGCGGCGGACGACCTCATGAATTGTCTAAAAAAGCTCTTGAGCCTCAGCTTTATCAACGACTTTACCAAGTATTTCCCTTATGCAACTGAAGTAAAGTTTTTGCAAAGTCGTTTGTTTGCCAATTGAGAGAATTCCCTCTTTCTACCTTTGTTCATAGCCTGCCCTTATTACAACCAAATGCAAAATCCACCACCACGCCACCATCCATCCCAACCTCCTTCCTTCATATCCTAATCCACGAGTCTTTGAGATCCAGGCATGAAGATCAAATTGGTAAAGAATTGGCTACGATACAAAGCGAAAAATATACTCAAAAGTTCGTATGCAAAAATTTTTTTTTATAAAGCTCGCTCGTCTCAGTCGACACACGCACACGTGAGTGAACCCGACCTGGCCCAAAAGAGCACTGCACTCTCTCAACTAACCAACAACCATAACTTTAGTCACCAGTATCGTCATTTTGTGTAACTTTGTTTACAAACAAGTTTTGTTTCCTACGAGGTGACACGACACAACCCAATAAAAATACGCTAGCAGTCGTGTGATTCGCAGTCGGCTCCTCATCAATACCAAATTTTACGATCCACACTTGCGATTGATCTTAATTAAGAAATTATCCGTCAGTAACTACGCGAAAACATTTGCGTGTTGATTTACGATTTACGAATTGTAGCTTTACTTTAGGCTTGCCAAATCAGAATTCCTAATTGGCACCATCACCAGCAGGATTGGACTTGGACAGCGGACAGGGACATGGTGGATGATCCTTCGTGATTAGAGGACATTTGACCTAGGCGGGAATTTCACTCCAGAGAAGAATAAGTGGCGGTTGTATGTAATAAATGTCATGCAGTGGAAGTGGGTATTGAGTTGTTTTTTAACCTTTCTCTGCCCACTTTCACCACAAGTTAAGCTAGAGTGAGAGCTATTGACTCCAAGCGTTTTTAAAAAAAACAGTTCAAGAGTTAATCTGTGGGTCTTATTTCTCTGGAAGAGTCGATTGTAAAGGCTAGATTCTAGAATCAAATAAAAGAAAAAACTTGGTTGAGTACAGTAGCCAAGCCACTTGAGCTGGATTAAGTTTCTAGTCGGTCGTGGAATGGAAAGTACAGGGTGGTTACAGGTTTTAGTACGGGGAAATTTTTTCCTTACAGGAGGAAGAGCGAGTCAAAGATTTTGGCTAGTCAGTATTAAAATCCATGAAAATTGAGTCAGAGAAAGGATGGATTAATAAAGTTTGAGAGAAAGTGAAATGCACGGAGAAAGGTAACATTTAAGAAAATTGAAATGGTGATAGCCTGCCCTTCCTCTCCATCTTTCGTTCCTACTCCCTTCGGATTAAGGTCAAGGTTCCCTTTCTTTTCAAAGGTCAAAAGGTATTCAACCAAAAATAAACTTCCTAACGTCACTACCCTCGAAGTCAGCAAGAACATACTATAAATGGCAAATTATCGGTAGACAAACGTCCAATACCACAGAGCATATACTTTTGGAACAAATCGTAAAATTCCGTATGCTAAACTGGAAATAACTGAAAAAAAAACGGAGCCAAGTTGTCCACCACTCCTCGCGGATCACAAGATAGCTCTTGATTTAAAAAAAATTACTCATTTACACGACTATAAATTCTCAGTTGACTTAAAAGTTGCTCAATTCCCAGGAGTAAAAAAAGTGCTCATTTTTACGAGTAAAAAGAACAAAAGTTGAACCAAAAGCTGTTCAATCATTATTCATTACTCAACTGACTCAAAAGTTAGTTCTTTAGCCGATTCCAAAAGCAGGGAGGTAGTCAAAATATCATTCTTTTTACGAATAAAATCCTTGAACAAATACGCTCAAAGTTACTAATTTGACTTTGAGTTCTGGAAAATTGCTTCAAAGATGCGTCTACGCTTGCGCAGTTGAATCCAAATCTTAAATCTTCGCCATTTCATATCCGTGTATGATTTCCATACTTATTGGTTTTGGTTTCCAGTATCCAGTATCTAGTAGGTCAGTAAAGCTTTGATCTAAAACTTTTAATCCATAATCCTTTATCTTCTACCACAACAACACTAGAAGAATGCCCAATATCTCTGGGTTCGATTCCATGGAATATTTTCCATCTTCAAAAGTAATGAAATACTTGAGCTGGTCAAAGAAATCCATCTTATGAGACCTATGAATTGGACTTGCGCACTTTAGTCCAGCTGTTCTGTTCCCTTGGAAGTCACTTCCTCCAGTTAAATTCAAATGAAATCAAGAAGAGTCTTTCAATTTCATAAGGAACAACAACTTCTAGAAAGTATCCATGGACTTCATACCTTCAATTTGAAGTTCAGATTTAAAAAAAAAAAACTTTTTAATAAGGTCCTTAAAGTCCTTAAAAGCTCAACTTTTTCATTTTCGAAGTTCGTTGGATTTAGAATGCTGAGCTTGGGCTTACGCTTTTGTCATTGCAGTCGAACGCTCGTTCCTCTACCACCACCACCACTATCCCAGGGCCAGGTTGATCAAATAAAAAGTATGGTTTCCCCTACTTTGAAAATCGTGCAGGCATCCATTTCTGGAACTCAAAACCTTTGAACCTCTGAATACATACTTTTTATTTGATCACCCTGTAGATGAATCATTGTTGTCAGACTGTCCTTGGGATGACACAAAACTGGTAAACGTAATAAAAAAAAAAGAATGGATATTGGTTGTTAATTACCGCAACCTCTAGAAAAATCTAGTAAAATTAGAAGAATCTAGAAATGCTAGTTGGAAGCTGATTTTTGTTTCTCCGCCTCCTGAAGTGCTGATTTTAAAAGTAGGTCACATAATAATTCTCATCAAAAATCGCACTACCATTTCCTGTCTTCGTGGAACATGTATTGTATTCTATTATTGGACACTCGTATCGAAAACGATCGATGTACAAAAGGATAGAAAAGCGACAAAAGTTGTTGCCAACTGCTTGTCTTCGACTCACACGACATGACCTTCACCACCATTTTTACCACCCTCTTTCCTCTAGTTCTCTAGTACTTAAATTTAATGAAACATTGTCACATTTCAGTAAAAACTTGGTCTAGGCCCTTAGAGCTAGGCGAACTCTAAAGCTAACAGCCTAACCATGTCACCTTCCTATTGATTAATCAATAACACCTAATAAATCTTACAAGTCCAAAAGTCGAACTGACTGAACAACAAAGCCCTTTTCCTTAACTCCTAATGCATGTTGCTTATAAATTCTGCATCGTATTTTCTGTATACCACATTCGCATAACCAAAGTAAATGTCAATTGAAATTCCAAGTAATGTCACCGAAATGGCGGCAGTCATAAAGAATCGTATGGCACAGACTTTAATGGCTCAAAGTCTGCAAAATAATAGACTTGTTCTGACTTCGGCTCGCCCGCATGATCCCACAGCCACTATGAGTTAAAGAATTACTTGTCTTACCCCATAAACCAGTCCACGGTGTCCCGGAGATATTCTGGTAACCTATCCAGCTTGCTTGATTTTCTCTTAACGGCTCAATTCCAAGAATAAATAATTTCGATTTGACCTTCCGTTCCCTCCGACTCGGGGAGAGATGAACTCTGTCACTCGCAATTTTTGTAATAAGTTAAGTTCCGTACTGTCTTGAATAATACGACCTCTACTTAGACGAAACAATGGGACGAAAAGGCTTCAGAAAAGTGACTCACAGAAGAAACTGAGATATGGACATGGACTTTGTATAATGACGATTGGAATTGGTTGGTTAAGATCTTAGTTTTCACATTGTCAGCACTTCAACAGCCCTTCATAACTTTTAGATCACGTGCACCAGCTGATTACAGATTCTGGACGGATATACATAAAGCAAACAAATTAGTTAAATCAATGGAAGAAACGATGAGGATTGATCGATGACTGTTACGATTGCAATAACTTACTTTCCATGACTCATCTGCTCTAACTTGTCCTAACCCTTGTAGTCGTTTCCCTTGAATCACGATATTAACAACTAAAATCAACGGTACAGTTATCTTGAACTAATTGAATGGGCTATCGTTCCGTTTACACCATTTATCAATTGTCACTGGTTTGTTATAATCACAGAGTACACAAGAAAGTGACAGTCGAAGAAGGGTATCCTGTAGTAGTTAATCCATTTGGAGAGGAAATACTGCTACCCACCACCACCAAACCCCATTGTTTCCTGTCCCGGTCTAAAAAGAAACCGCAAGTTAATAAGAACTAAAGTTAGTGTTCAATTAAAGTTAATGAGGGGAAATAAGTTGAGAGTTAGTGACATTTACCTTTGAGAGGCAGAGAGCCCGCTGGAGAGCTACTTTTGGACACTACACAGTAGACACTTGGTGTTATTTTGTTGGTTGGTGCTGTGCTGAGATCAGTAATGCTTCAGAAGTGTCCGGAATAACTGGAAATGGACTTACGAGATGTTGTCCTTGACTTGTGAATGAACCAAAGTAAGAATTGCGTAAGTAGACTTGCTTTGAGGTAGTTGCTTAGATAAATGTGATTGAGTGTGTAATTGATAAAGTAAAGGTGACAAGTGGACCAAAGTGGGTTCGTTCTTGTCTGGATGTCTTCTAAATCGTGATCAGAAGATGAAGGAAAGGTATTTGGTATAAATGACGAGGTATGATGAAAAGAAAGAAAGGCCGCAGTTGCTCCGTTTCTTCTGGATCTTCCTTCTTTGCCTCGTTACTTCCTCCGTCCCACTCCGAAGTCAATTGAATCTAACTCAAAACCAGCTGAACTCAAACCAACAACAACCAAAAAACCTATCAGTACAGCTTTGCT